>CM076579.1:1469681872-1469849372 GCA_034641835.2 Pinus albicaulis | reverse complement strand
CCTAGATGGGGGCAATGGTTAGTATCATGCAGGATGGCTATGCAACAATCATCACACCACAATGCTGGTCCACTTGGCTCCAGGCGCAACGGATTGGGTCCCCCCGCTTGTAGGTAGTATGCCAGCAGTGAGCACTGATCCTTGGTATGCCCAGAAACCCTACATCGTATGCACCATATGTCTGGACTAGCTTCCTTCCCTTAGTCCTTTCATAGGTTCTGGATCTCCATGTGCGTCACTCGCACCTGCTCTTGGATTTGTTGTACTCCCAATTGGGTATCATATCTCAGCGCAACTTCCAACTTCATAGAAATATCCAAGGCTTTTTCTTACGATTCAATAGCTTGCTAACCCATAGGTATGCGCAGGTGAGGCAGTAACATAGAAATGAACCATTCCTTATAATGTTTTTCATCATACAGAAATTCCCCTTCTCTAATTACCTTCTTTAGCCGCTAGTCAGCTTCCCATACAGACTCAGAGGGTCCTTTCTTGAAATATTTTAGATCATTTACTATCTGAGAGTAGGATTTAGGCTTCCAGAACTGCTGTTTTAGGGCACTCTTAACCTCTTGAATGTTCACATTCGCATGCTGAGCTATGTATCCCATGCACTAGTTCAGGGATCTTCCTTCAAAGGCAAGGGACAGCTGTGCCCTTTTCATAGCATTGTTGGCCACATTTTGCGCAATCCATACCGATTCTGCGACAAACCAGAATTGATCCATATCTTCGCCCCCTACACCCTTAAATGTAGGTAGCTTCATGTGCGAGGCTATCTCATCTTATGGTGGTGGAGGTATGGGTGAGTTCTTACCCCTATGCTTATTTGACGGTGGTGTAGTTGGAGGGCTATGCACAGCCGAATCCCTTACTGGACTATAGACCGATATATCTCCTTCTTGATTAGTTCTGTAGTATTTACCACTCCGCGTTGTACCCTCACTCTGATCGGAGCTCATTCACTCTGTATGGCTGCACAAAATACTCTTTTCACACAATAATATCTTAATCAGTAATGAAAAGGTTTTCAGAAACTTACTGTTGAACACCTAATCCTCTATGGGTAGGTGTGGAAGGCAAAGAGTCACAAAGGAGTCCAAGTGACCTTGGAAGATGAATCCAAGGGTCACCTCATTGTATTATAAATGTACATCATATCAATGGTAAAATGAAACGAATGCCTATCTTTCCTATTTGTGTGCTTAGTTTCTTCACCCACCATGTGTGTGTTTAACATGGTATCAGAGCTGATACATTCATAACCAACTCAATCTTGTGTGAACCACTTGTTTTTGTGGCCTGTGTAAACCTGCAAAAAATATTGTGCATTTTTGCAACATTTAAAAATAATTTTTGCAGTGTTCAGAAATTATTTTTGCGAAGAGCAGCGTTGTGTACTGCCATATTCCTAAATTTGAAAATCTGTGCATTTTAAATTCTGCAATTTTTCTCACTGCTCCCTGATGCATTCAGTTTTTTACTGTTCCTGGAATTTTGTTTTATTACTCCTCCCATTCTGGAAAAATTATGAGTATTTTTTTATTGCAAATTGTGCAATTTTTTCTGCACATTCTGCCTATTGTTTTTGCACACCACTGTGCAATTTATGCTCAAATTTTGAGCACATTTAAATTTACTGTACATTTTTTACTACTCACTCACTCACTCAGTCCCTCACCTCAATGCCCTCCCCTCACAGTCACTCTCTGCTCACCACAGTGCTTGACCCTCCCCACCTGTGCTGCCCATCCCTCACCCCCCTCACCCGCTTACCACAATGATCTCCCATCCCACCCACACTCCCCCTCATGACCCTCACCCCTCACCGCGCTCCCCCTCATGACCCTCCCCCCTCACCGCACTCCATCCCTCCACTCATCGCACTCCCCCTCCTCTCCCGGACATCCCTCTCCATCCACTTTATGCCGACTCTTCCACTTCGTCGGTTCCTCAGCTCCCCACGCGGGCTTCTCCACCTCACGGCCTTCGCCCCCTCACATCGCTCCCAACCTCGCTCCCCTCCCTCAGCCTGCCTATGTATTCCCTCCGCTCTCCCCACTCCCACTACCTCCTCACAACCCACGCTGCCCTCAACCCTCTGCTCAACGCGTCACCCCAGCCTCCCACCCTTTCACCCCTTCCCCCATGTATGCTCAACTTAGTGTTCCTAAATTGATGTCATAAATTGTCAACCAGGGCTAGTAAACTGTTGAAGTGAAGTGCACTATATGTGCCTAGGTATCTGCTTCCTACTTCGTTGTGTTTAGTGTTTTTATAATGTTTTTGGTTTTGTGTTTTTATGCTAAGAGGAAAAGAACTAAGTGTTTGACAAAGAGAAGTTATTGGTCACACTAAAACAGAGAAAATTCTATTCTAAGCTATGTATGGCACCTAAGAAACAGAAAATGCTAATTCACAGATTTCAAAAATTGACAAGAAAAATAACTCATAACATGAACTCAGTCCAATTCGTTTCACTAGAAGTATGTTGGAACAACTTGAGAAAAGGATAAGTTTAATGCAATGAGGTTCTTCTAAGTAAACAACAACTTACAATTATCACAGAGAAAATCTCATCCATGGTTAGAAATTTGTTGGAACACATTTGGAAAAGATTATCTGTAAGATAGTAAGGAACCCTACTCTAAATTAACTCATGACACTAAAATTAATCCATTCTGCAACTCAAAATGTCACTATTAAACCTCATTCAAAGGTTAGAAATCTTTTGGAATAGTTTTGGAAAGAGGCAAGTTTGTAAAATTATGAGAAATTGCAGAACAGTCAAGACTTCAAAATGACATTACCAATTCTTGTTCCTATGATAATGATGTATTAGCAGAGATTAAAAACAAGAGAAATTTGTAAATAATGAAGGCCTTTAAGTCTAATGTAACAGAACTAGAATACAACTAGCTAATAAAACTTAAAATACATTAAACAGAACCAAACTAATATGCAATTAACCTCCGAAATACTACAGCTGAACTAAAATGCAATTAATCTCTGAAATACTACAGCTCTATCTCATTCAGTGTTAGTGATATTTTGGAACAATTCATAAGAACAAGACTGGCTGTACCATTCGAGGTAAGTGAGCATAAAACATAAAGTTCAGAAAACTGCCTAAATTAGGAATGAAACAGAGCTAAAGTTACTTATCTAAACAATATGCACAGAGCCTCTCGGGTAGTAGGGGCCCTCTACCACCAGATTAGCACACGAATCTCCTCAATATTGCTTCATATCATGTATTAAAGTTGATCTTCTTTCATTAAAGGAAAATGCTTCAAAAACAGAGTATTACGGTCTTGGACAACTTAACAATAGAACATCAATCTAGCTAACTATCTCTCGGTTTCTCGAGTTATTCTTATAAGAGAAATACATAACTGTCCTGGAGAAGAAGTAGGTATAAGTGTCTTTTTCAATTAATATTAAATTAGAACTCTTGTAGAGGCCTCGTACTTTGCTGAAGACATCTGTAGAGTCCTTGTCCTGGTAGGAATCCACTTCTTAGTTTTGGTTTCCTCTACGTGCATAACCACCTGTAGATTTTTGCTCAGACTTCGTAGAGGGCAAGAAATGATGTAGGAGTGTTGTGGAATTCAACCATATGTGTTTTTCCTTTAAGTGACACCTGTAACCTATGTGAACATGAAGATAGCTACGAAATAGGCGACTAGCTACAGAATGTCTGCATTCTGTAGCTAAGTCTGATAAAAAATCACTATAAAAACATAACCATAAAAGTATAGCAAGTCAGTCATTGTATGCATTCTTAAAGTAACTTTAATCAATCCTATTGATCTTTTAAGCCTATAACTGATAAAGGACAAAGGAAATGAAGTGAAATTTGGTGAAATAAAGGACATCTTTGGGGCTCAACACCCCACTCTATCCTCACTGCTCTTGACATGGAAAACGAGCGGTGGAACAAATCCATTTTTCTAAAAGGAGAGTCGTGAGCAAGCGTGAATGTCATGTTTTTAAACCCAACCATTTAAGGTTTCATGGCCATGAAATTGGAGGCATGCCTCGAGTAACATATGAGGAATTGAACAATACGTTGTTTGAGCGTTGAGGCCACTTTGTTGTTAGAAATTTTGTTCTCAAATTCAATTAGTTCCATTCTTATAAAAAAAAAAGAAAAAAAGAAAAAGAAAAGAAAATACAAAAGAAAATAAAAGAAGAAGAAGAAGAGAGGGGAGATGGTATATGAATAAAAGGATACATGGATTTTCTATGTAGTGAAAAGTGAAGTTTTTGCTGTATGTTTCTCTATTATAAAATTGTGACCAATATTTGTGGCATGTATAGAAGTGATCAGGAGATCAAGTCCTTAATGGAAAAATGCTCAAAAAAATTAGTTGCTCAGAATTGGTCCAAACCAGTACGACAGGAAAGAGCTCGAAAAAACGATCCTCTAGCCATGAACGTCACTGAAAACCGATGCTATATGAGAAAGTTATTCAACTTTGAAGTTTTCCAATTTCAGTTAAAAAAAGGCCAATTTGACTTTATAAAAGTTTTTATTAGAAAAAAAATATTCCACAGAATATTCTGGGAATATTCCGCAAAATATTCTACGAAATATTCCAGTGGCTGCCAAACATAGGGCACCACGTGGCCAGCCCGAAGGCCGCCACGTGGCCCCAAGGGTCGAATGAAATTGTTGGAATATTCCCAGAATATTCTGTGGAATATTCCAGTGGTTGCCAATCATAGGGCGCCACGTGGCCAGCCCGGAGGCCACCACGTGGCCCCAAGGGTCGAATGAAATTGTTATGTGTTAACAAAATTTGTTTGGAGCGGGCAGGAGTCGACCCCGGGTCGGGGCGGAGGCAACCGAGCGGCCCAACCATCGGGCCACAAGTAGTACTTAATATGACATATGGTCGCCAGGTTGTATATAAAGTTTAACTTCATTTGGGCGGGGCCCGAAAGGGGGCCAGCCGCCTCCTGCATATAACCACAAGGTGGAGACCAAGGGCTTAAGCGGTTGGCGCGCATCAAAGTTTGGAGTAAGGTCACGTGTGTTTCGACACCATTTTATATTATATGGTTTAAACATTAAAAAACCCGTGATTAACTCAAAGTTCTACAAACAGAATTCCGAAGGTCACGGTCCCGTGGCTTATCTCCTTAGCACCCATAACTGGCGGAAAATTCGGCGGAGCGCCCAACTTTAGCGTCGGACCCCAATTTTGTCGGGGTCATTTGGTAGTTCTCCACATTTGGTGGAGCTTTCCTAGCCCTAACTGGGCAAAGTCAGTTTTAGTCATAACTTTGGCTAAGGAAGTCCTTTTAGGGTGAATTTTGTTTTGTTTTGGGGGTATTGGAGAATTCTGAAGCTGTTGGAACAGGTTGTACAACCATCAGGGCACTCTGTCAGAGGTTTTATCAGCGGATTTTCTTGTGGAGCCACTAGCGTTATGGGAATGATCAGCTGTATTGGGCTATGTTCATCTGTTTGAGGTGAATGAATAGTCAATTTTTACTGTTTCCAGTACTTTGATTCTGATTATGCAGCTATTTTAGCCTATTGAGGCTTTCTTCATGGTGTAAAACTAATTTTTAGCATTAATAGAAGAGAGAAAAGCCCATTTGGGGGCTTTTGGACCCAGCAAATGTAGCCCAAGAGAGGGGTGAACTGATTTATCAGATGCTTGTTATTATGCTGTGAATTATTGTTGCTTATTTCCAGAGTTTAATACCTTAAATAGTAAATTTAAATAAGTCCTCTTAACACAAAAAGGCTTATACAATTATCAAAACATATTTGTTCCATTCCAAACCACATTTGTTCCATTGCAAAACACCTTCACATGCTTGTACACTCATAATATTGGTTAATGAATGCTTTGCAATAAGAAAACAAATACTTTCATTGCCAGATCGTTTCGATGTTTACTTCATATTTCTTTAGGCAGAGCCAGTAAGAGGGCTAGAAGCTTCTGGTTTCATCCTTTCTTTGAAAGGTGAAATAACTAGTAAAAGCCCCTACTGTCTATCTCTGTATAAGAAATATTTTGTTCACACTTTTCAGATCAGATTGTTATCAGAGTTGTTTGCACATTTAGAATTATTGGAAATGGATACCTTGCACCCTTATTTCAAGTACAATCCATTTTCAGATCATATGGTATCAGATCTCTAGGTTTTGCTCAAAATTTTGTGAATTTTGTGCAAGGAAATTGTGTTGTTCTGCAAATTTGATGCTTACTAGGCTGAAATTGAAAAGAGGGGAAGGTTAATTGGTTAGAGCACAAGATAATCCTCAACCAAGGAGGGCTAGGGTGCCATTATCTCCACCTTCCATTTCATCCTCATTAGCCTTATAATCAGCCACAAACATGTCTTCAAGAGAAGGAGAAGTACATGAGGAAATGGATCCCAAGGAAGAAGAAAGAGTCTTTAGAAAAGCTTTCTTGGATATGACTGAAATGGTTAGGATCCTTTATCAGGAAAGAAATGATAGGATTGCTGGAGAAGGGTCTAGAAACCAAAGAGAAGAAGGAGATTCTTCAGGAGGGAAGAAAGACAATGAGAAGTATAAGAAAGGGAATGGAGGAAATGGTGATCCACCATCTCCATCGTCATCCTCTTCCTCCACATCATCCTCTTCAACCTCTATAAATCAGTCACACAAGACAAAAACATTTTTTCGAAATTCTTTGTTAAAGATTGATGTAAAATTCGAGTTGCCAATGTTTAATGGTGATGTTAATGCAGAGAAATTGGATAACTGGATTAGACAACTAGAAGTCTATCTAAGGATTTAGAATCTGCATGATGATGACACAAAAATCCAATTAGCCTCATTAAGAATGGATGGAGCAGCTTTGGTTTGGTGGGAAGCCAAGACCAGGGAGAAGATTAAGAAGCATGGTAAGATAACTCTAACATGGACCGAGTTTATTACTGCTATTAAGAAACAATTTTATCCTCTTGCTTATCTTCAGAAGGCTATAATGAATTGGCAAAATTTTAGGCAACTTAAGGGACAAAATGTGCAAGACTACACCCAAGAGTTTAGAAGGAGAGCACTCTTACTTGGGGTAGATTTACAAAGTCAGGATACTTTGTTAAAATACATAGGAGGTTTGCATAGTTACCTTCAACATACTATCCTAATGTTTAATCCTACTAGCTTAGATGAAGTCTGTGTCCAGGCTACACATTTAGAAGCTAGAGGAAAGAATGCTTGTGATGCTTTGAATGAGGATAGTAATTTCAAGAACAAAGGAAAGAAAATAGTTGCAAATTAAAGAAAAGAAAAAGGAAAGTTCTTTTGCAAGAACTGTTCAAAGACAAGTCATGATGAAGATCATTGTTGGAAGCTTCATCCTGAACTGAAACCAGAAAAATACAAGAACAAGGACAAGACCAAAGAAAAGGGGAAAAATGTAGCAACAATTGAGAAAGACTTAGGGTTAGACTTCGGTGATGAGGCAAAAATCATCGCCATGGTTTTAAAGAACATTAAGGGGAAAGAAGTGGTGCAAGACACAATTCCTAGTTCTAGCTCTTTAAATTGTCACAAAGATACTCATGAAGAAAAGAGGAGGATAGAGCTCTTCCATGTGAGGGTAATTTCAAAACATACCAAAATTGACACACTGTTTGACAGTGGGTCACAAGCTAATCTCATATTTGAAGAATTGGTCAAGCAGTTTAAACTTGAGTCCATTCCACATCCGAAGCCTTATCCACTTGGGTGGATATGCAAGGATGCCAATTTTCAAGTCTCAAGAAAGTGCATATTGCGCTTTGCAATAACTGCACACTTTATTGACATAGTTGAACTTTATGTGGTGTCGCTTGATATTTCAGGAATTGTTTTGGGAAGTCCTTAATTATTTAACAGGAAGGCCATCTTTCATCGCCACGAAAACACGTATCACTTGTTCAAATATGGTAAAGAGTTCATTGTGAGAGCACACAAGAAGAAGCTGGAATCTTCTTTACTCCATGCAAGTCAATTGAAAAGGCTGGTTAATGCAAGTCAAAGTCTAACTTTGTTAATGTTGAAACGACAAGATTTTGAGCATTCACCTTTTTAAGATGTTGCTAATGATATGTCTCAGTTTAATAACAGTTTTTCTTTGAAAGAAGATGCCATGATGTTGCACAAGTTACCTTTTGGGTCAGCCAATGTAGTGAATGAAGTGTCAAAGCAAAGCAGTGCAAGCAAGGAGGACACACAATTCAACATGGGACAAAGTTGGTTTCGGAATGGTAGAATTCGCCATGGGAATAGTTTGCAAGGTGAAAGTTATTTTAAGTCTTCTTGGAAGTTTGATTAGCGTAGAAAAAAATTGTTTTCTGTAAATTACAGTTGCTGTTCTGCAAATTTTAATAATTTGCATCATGACTCCGTCAATCTTAGCAATGGTCGATCAGTTAAATCTAGAGACAATTTATTATTTTCTGAAAAGCTCCATTTGATGAAATCGGGTAGATTTCAATTATTCAAGGGTGGAAGAGTGGAGAATCAGTCTCCACATCATCAGTTTCACTAATCAAAGAGATTTTATGGTTCCAAAAGCTTCCCATTTGGGAGGTGTGATCAGGAGATCAAGTCCTTAATGGAAAAATGCTCAAAAAAATTAGTTGCTTAGAATTGGTCCAAACTAGAATGACAGGAAAGAGCTCAAAAAAACGATCCTGTAGCTGCGAACGGCACTGAAAACCGACGTTGTATGAGAAAGTTATTCAGATTTGAAGTTTTCCAATTTCAGTTAAAAAAAGGCCAGTTTGAGTTTATAAAAGTTTTTATTAAAAAAAGAATATTCCACAGAATATTCTGGGAATATTCCATGGAATATTCTGTGGAATATTCCAGTGGCTGCTAATCATAGGGCACCACGTGGCCCCAAGGGTCGAATGAAATTGTTATGTGTTAACAAAATTTGTTTGGAGCGGGCAGGAGTCGACCTCGGGTCGGGGCGGAGGCAACCGAGCGGCCCAACCATCGGGCCACAAGTAGTACTTAATATGTATGGTCACCAGGTTGTATATAAAGTTTAACTTCATTTGGGCGGGGCCCGAAAGGGGACCAGCCCTCTCCTGCATATAACCACAAGGCGGAGACCAAGGGCTTAAACGGTTGGCGCGCATCGAAGTTTGGAGTAAGGTCACGTGTGTTTCAGCACCATTTTATATTATATGGTTTAAACATTAAAAAAACCCGTGATTAACTCAAAGTTCTACAAACATAATTCCGAAGGTCATGGTCTCGTGGCTTATCTCCTTAGCACCCATAACTGGCAGAAAATTCAGCAGAGCACCCAGCTTTAGCGCCGGACCCCAATTTTGTCGGGGTCATCTGGCAGTTCTCCACATTTGGTGGAGCTTTCCTAGCCCTAACTGGGAAAAGTCAGTTTCAGTCATAACTTTGGCTAGGGAAGTCCTTTTAGAGCGATTTTTTTGTTTTGTTTTGGGGGTATTGGAGCATTCTGAAGCCATTGGAACAGGTTGCAGAGCCATCACGACACTCTGTCAGAGGTTTTATCAGCGGATTTTCTTGTGGAGCCACCAGGGCTATGGGAATGATCAGCTATATTGGGTTATGTTCATCTGTTTGAGGTGAATGAATAGTCAATTTTTACTGTTTCCAGCACTCTAATTCTGATTATGTAGTTATTTCATCCTATTGAGGCTTTCTTCATGGTGTAAAACTAATTTTGAGCATTAATAGAAGAGGGAAAAGCCCATTTGGGGGATTTTGGACCCAGCAGATGTAGCCCAAGAGAAGGGTGAACTGCTTTATTAGATGCTTGTCATTATGCTGTGAATTCTTGCTGCTTATTTCTAGAGTTTAATACCTTAAAAAATAAATTTAAATAAGTCCTCTTAACACAAAAAGGCTTATACAATTATCAAAACATATTTGTTCCATTCCAAACCACATTTGTTCCATTGCAGAACACCTTAACATGCTTGTACACTCATAATATTGGTTAATGAATAATTTGCAATAAGAAAAAAAATAATTTCATTGCCAGATCGTTTCAGTGTTTACTTCATATTTCTTTAGGCAGAGCCAGTAAGAGGGCCAGAAGCTTCTGGTTTCATCCTTTCTTTGAAAGGTGAAATAACTAGTAAAAGCCCCTACTGTCTATCTCTGTATAAGAAATATTTTGTTCACACATTTTAGATCATATTTGTATCAGAGTTGTTTGCACATTTAGAATTATTGGAAATGGATACCTTGCACCCTTATTTCAAGTACAATCCATTTTCAGATCAAGAAGGGTGACTCTCTGAAAGATATTGACAATGTGAAGGCAAATGTTGAAAATTGGTTATCATTTTCAAAATAGCAGTGGCATCATAAATTCACTCATAGTTTTGCCAAAAATATTTTTTTGGAATTTTCCTTCGTATTTATTGTGAGGTAATATAGCAAGCTCAAGACCATCTGCTCATCGATAGTGAAGCATCCAAGCTTGTGAATATATTTTTTTTGAATTTGAGTTGTTGAGAAAAATGGCTAAAATCAATGATGCATTAGAGTTGTTGCATAACCTCATTCATTCCACTATTCATGATATGGTAAAAATGAGCAAGAATGCTCTTTTTAATATTCAAACTTGCTTGCAAGATACACAAGACAAGATTGAGTTTTTGCAATTGGAGTCTCAGCTCCAACAAGATGAACTTAAGAAAAAGAGTCATCATTCTGAACCTGTTTCTGTTCATAAAATTGAGAGGGACTCCCATCAATAGCAAGAATATAAATTTGCAGTCGATTCGCATTTAGTTCCTTGTAGAAAAGCAGATTTACTTGTAGATGTAGTAGCTCAGTCTGCACTTCCCAAGCCCATCATCAGACCTTGGGAAGAGCTTGTCCACAACAAGCACAGAACAGGTCTTGGATATAAAAAGGAGTTGTCCTTTCATATTCCGGACTACTCCAAGCCTATCAAATTTCATAGTGCCAGATTTCTTCATGGCAGTTCACCTTAAGCTGTTCCAGATCCTACTCCTCTTCCACAACAACAACAACAACAGATTGAGAAATTCCAACATTGTGATCGCGTTGGACATATGAAATATCACTGTTTCGATCTTCATCCATGCAAGCACTGTGGTCGACACAATCATTCTTCACACAGATGCTTCAGAAACAAGCCTCTTGCAAGAACAAAGATTCATCCTGGATGGATCGCTTCTTGGCAATGGACATCAACAACCAAGAAGATGTTTAAGTCGCATGTCAGAACTTGTTCTATAATATTGAACAATCTTGTAGTTGAGTTTTCACCATCATCTCACCTTGTACATGACAGGGGGGAATATGGTGGTCACCTACAAGCTTCAAAGCCACATCAAGCAAGCTTGAACCATAATCTCTCATTCTAGATTCAGATTTGTAGCCAGAGACACGTTAGTTAAAGTGAGTCTGAGCCACAATTCATCATTCCAGATTTAGGGTTGTAACCAGAGACACGGATTCCCATGAGCATGCCTTTGGTTGATGGACAACCTTAAACCATCTATGTGAATTTGATATTCTTCCTCTTTCAGAACACTTCCTCTAGCAGAATACTTCAACTTCTTGCCAGATTTGGAAGAGTTCCAGGAAATGCATCAAGCATTTCAGTGTTAGTGGTCATCCTTAAACCATCACCGGTTTTAGACTTCCCTTATTTTAGGTTGAAGATCTCCCTCTTCAAATATGAGGGACACTTCCTCTAGTAGAAGCCCTCAGCTTCTTGCTATTTTTGGAAGAGTTATAGAAACTGTAATAAGCATTGCGTTCCAGTGTTGGTGGTCATCCTTAAACCACCTCTTTATGCCAACATTTCAGAGAGCTGATTCAGCCTAAGTGATGCCATGCATATTTTGTAGATTTGTATTACAACTCTCTTCTTGGACTCACACACACCCCTTCGGATTAAGGGGGGGAACGTTGAACACCTAATACTCTATGGGTAGGTGTGGAAGGTGAAGAGTCACAAAGGAATCCAAGTGACCTTGGAAAATGAATCTAAGGGTCACCTCATTGTATTATAAATGTACATCATATCAATGGTTAAATGCAACGAATGCCTATCTTTCCTATTTGTGTGTTTAGTTTCTTCACCCACCATGTGTGTGTTTAACACTTACCCCAGAAACCCTTGAAGAACCTCCGCTCTACTTCAGAATAGGATACGAATTGATCGATTGCAAATTCTGTCACAAACCCTCCCAGCACACTATCTACCCAGTGATCTACTGTACGAGTGATGGTGTTATCAACCTTTTCTATTTGCTGGATCAACTTTGGAGTCCACTGCGTGACCCGTTCATCCTTCCAACACTTCTGGAAATCTACGAGCCTTGCGAGCCACTCCTGAAGCTCTGTCGCAAATTTCACAAAGTAAATTTTGTAGACCTCTGTGAAAATGTACTTATTCTTCCACTTCTCTACCGTCAACTTTGTGTTGCGATTCTCTTTTACCGCAAATTCCTAAACCTATTTTTTGAACCACTCTTCAATTTATTTCTTCTCAGGTCTCCAATGTTCCCTTGGCATTACCCAATCCCTCTCTCAAAATTTTCCTGGTCCCGACAATGGAACCATTTGTTGGCTCGAGGGGTCCTGACCCAGGTTCGGAGGTTAATTTTTTCCAAAAAACCCCTATACTACTGGCCCTTTCGGTAGTGACCTAATTGCGTAGGCCAAAGTCTCACCCGAAGCAGTATGGGAGGGTGCTGGAACCAGGTTTCTGCACCCAGAGAGAGAGAGTAGGTAAGTCAAGCAGATCCATGTTCGCAACCTATCAGGTTCATACCAGACATATCTATTCGCAGGGTTGTTAACAGTGTACTCACAATATACAGAGCTATTACCATGCACATATTTAGTTAATATCTTTGCATCCATGTGTGTATCAGCAGTTATCAGCACACATGATCATAACGCATCATCAATAGATTACAGTTATACCATAACATAGACAAATTCGCAGCATAAAAAGGTAACCATCAGTATTCGTAACAGATCCCAATAATTCGCATCAATAGTAATACATTAGATCAGATGACACAGAAATATTTTAACCATATCCGCATATATTAGCATCCAAAACCCAATACAATCCAACACAGCTTGCGCACACAGCCAACAGGGTCCACACACAACAGGACTAAGGATCTCCAAGCACACAACCAGCAGGAGTCCTTACCCTAACGACCCAACAACAGATCTAACAATTCACACTTAGTATCAGACTTAATTCTTGCCTCCCTTAAGACTCAAAATGTTCATCTATTTATATTAACTGAGCCTATGCTTCCAATGGTCCGCAAACCATGGTTTGCGGACTCTTGGTCTACCCTTGACCCATTACAATGTATTTGGGGCTTTGAACCACCCCAAAACCCCTACGTTAGATTAATTAATACCAAAAATATACAAAATTGTACAAAGTTCGCAGCTTTAGGGGACCCTGTTCCAACAATATCTGACTTCTTAAGAGCACATATACCATCCATAGTATTCCTATGATGTGGTTGCCTCTAAATATATTTTGGAAACTAGAACTAACCTTAATATCTTCAAATTCCAGTCTCTGATACCATGTTAGACTTCACAAGTGCATTATAGAATTAGAAATTAAACCCAAGCTAAGTCAATGGTGTTTAAGAACATCATGTTAGTCATTAGTATTTTTCACCTGTTGATGATGACTATTTTCCTAAGCTGAGTTTTATAGAAACTGATCTCCAAAATGTCTAATCTGTCATCTAGAAAACACCCCAAAACAATTTTTGTCCTCCTACCCCTTTCAGTCAGCCTATGATGAGAAAAAACCCATTTGTCAAGTCCTATCTGGTTTCAGCAAAATAACCCTGTTCATAGTTATCATAGCTGAAGATTATCTGCTGTTATTCACCCTCATTACTCAAGCCATTCATTGTCCAACTATTGACAAAAGTGTCTGCAACCCTATCCCTGGTTATCTGTCATTTGGAAATCTAATCATACCCAAGGAAACACTCAGGACATGTCAAGATTGCCCCTAAGTTAGATAGTGGTGTTTTAGGGAATCCTTTCCTTGGCAAAAACATCCTAAGCCAAAAACCTCTGTTCAGTACCAGTCAGCCCTGAATTAGTGCCTAATCTGCAGAAACAAATCTTGATCCATCCATAGTTTGCACACCACTAAGAGGTCACTATGTCTCATGTTAGAAGAAGTTCAACAAATATCCAAAACAGAAGAAGATAAGTATGTTCACTGTCTAAAAGAACATGCTTAGGTCAGGCAAAATCTTCATAAGACCTCAAGGAAGCTCTTCATAGTTCAAAGTCATATGTTTGTTACATCTCTGCAGGGGTGTGATTGCAACAATGATCAATGTGTAAAAGAGAAAAAGACAAAGTCAAAAGGGTCTTGCATGCTGAATTAGCTTGCCCTTAGTAAAACAAGTAAAATACATCAAATGAAGGGCTACTAATGGGTGTAGTCTGAAAGCCATAGTTTCCTAAAAACAGAGAGCAGCCTCCAAGTCATATGAATACATAAGGCTGATGTTATGCTGACCAGCAGTGTTCTCAGCATCTCCTCTAAAAGGAAATCCAACCTACCTCTGCAAACACAATCAAGGGAAGTCTTTCAACTATGTCTAGCAAGCAACTACTCTACACACACAAGTCATATGATTTCTGGTCTAAGGGTTCACAAGGATATTTTACAAAGAATACATATCTCAGAACATATCTCATAAAGAAAATTGATTGCCTATTTGACATGATACCAAGCAGAGACATATGATTTGCAGAAAGGTGATACAGTTTTGAAGTAGATGAAATGACATATCTACAGTAAGAACCTCCTCCAACAAAAGAGCATATGGTTGAAAACATAGTGATAACCTCTTCCTTTAAAAGAGCAGATGGTTAGAAGCACAGTGTAACCTCCTTCATTAAAAGTAGATGGTTAAAGGCACAGTGAGAACCTCCTTCATTTAAAAAGCAGAGGATTAAGGTGTCAAAGTGATTTCAAAAATTGCGAGTCACCTCCTTCCAAGAGATGGGAAAAAGATGCATCGGTAGTGTTTTCAAATTATGTGTGAGCAATTTTCTTATCGAAAATACAAAGGTGAAAATCAGTGGTGTGTAAATAAGAGTTCATAAGTGAAAAGCCTATTCCATATCACAAGCTAAAGCTTATCTGAGAGAGATAGCATGATGGTGTTAACAGGTTCTGATCCTGCATTTATGAAAACCTTCCCCAAAGGATAAATCACAGCTTACAATTTTGACTAAACAAGCCTCTTATGAATGGGGGAATTGATAGACCAAATCTTGGGTTCTAGTCATATCTGCAGAATGGTATAAGGAAGTATTTATACAGGTGAATGTAAAAAGGACATTCTCATTTTTATAAATCCATTGAGGTTTATCATAGGCTAAACTCCCTCCAGGTTATGAATGAAAAGAAAAACTTGAGAGTTACCTGTTCAAATCAGTCAAAGATAGAGGGCATGCTGTTAAAACAGATTATGTTTGCATTAAAAGAGGGCCTTTTCATTACAAAGGTTATGAGATAGAAACATCATCTACATCAAAGGCCAAAGGTGACATGATGGTCAAAAGGCTTCTATTGTTCTATTTATTAAATATCCCCTTCAAAATAAATCTAAGGGTGAATTTCTAGCTAGAAACAGCCTCATGAGAAAGGCCTCAATACAACAAATGCAAAGTAGCTTTTTGAACAAATTGTAGGATTGTATTTAAGTTAAAAGGAGCCTCCACAAGAATATTATGAAAAAAGCACAGTTTACAAAGGGCAAAAAGGGTTTTCAAATTTTAAAATGAGGAGAAGGCCTTTAAAAATGCCCTCATCAAAGTTTAAAAACTCGAAACAAACATTCATTAGCTTCCTCACCGAAGAAAGAAGTTTTTTCGAGTGATTTTGAAGATTTCAGGCTCAAAATCTCTGCGCAGCGCGCCTATACACATGCTCGGCGTGCCTATACACATGCGCGGCGTGCCTGTGGGTGCCCGACCATAGAAAATACATGGAGGCGCAGCGCGCCTGTAGCCTCGTGTGGCATGCCTGTGCCAGCGGTCACTGAGCACCCAAGGCCGATCCGACACCTTTTCTGCGTGACACGTTCTCCTCTAAACGCCCGCTCGTCCACCTGTTTTGAACGTGTCTCTTTGCACATTGCACCAACAATCAAAGAGGCCTAAAAACTCGTTCCTCAAGGTATTTCTCTGTCTCTTATCCAATTTTTTAGTCCTAAGGAGGGTTTTCTAGTCAAAAGAAAGGTTTTTCTTGCGTTGTGAGATAGTAAAGAATGTGTACAGTCTCTAGTACAAAACAGAGCTTGTGAGGGTTTTTCAAAGCAGTTTAAAGAGATATTTTAACAAAGGTTTCGAAGAGCACTTTGTTTACATCATCAAATAAGAACAGTGGTATATTACAAAGGATAAAAGACAGAGATTGAAAGTGAATATACTGTGTGTCAAAATCAAAAGACAGTGGTCTCCAAAATCCACAAACAATCCTTGTCAAAGACCTCATTTCTCGAACACAGTACTGAAGGGGTGAAATTATTTTCAGTCAGCTGATTCTTTTTTGCTAAAAACTCAAGAGAAAACAGTGATCCTTAAGGGAGGTAGATTTTGTTTTCACAGGCCTATTACTCAGTGACAAGGGGGTGCCTTTATGTTTTAGAAAAACAATAATCATCCACAGAAGGGCAGTTTTATTCCAAAGCAGAACACAGTGTTTGCAAAAGGGTACAGTTTA
This sequence comes from Pinus albicaulis, assembly GCA_034641835.2. Classification (NCBI taxonomy): domain Eukaryota; kingdom Viridiplantae; phylum Streptophyta; class Pinopsida; order Pinales; family Pinaceae; genus Pinus; species Pinus albicaulis. The sequence goes on along the minus strand of CM076579.1, from coordinate 1,469,832,612 downwards.
TGTTTTAAATCAATACCTTGAAACAGTGATACCAAAAGAGACAGTGATTTCAAAGGGGACCTTTTTCTTGCTTCAAACAACCACAGAAAACAATGAATTAAGGGAGAGGAATTCATATTGTCAAGGTTGGAAAGAGTTGGTTTCATTTGAACAAGTTTGTTAGCTAACTAAGGACAGACTTAGTTTTTCTCAAAGAGTAAAGGGTGTGTTGATTAAAGACTTAGTTCAGTGATCAGTTAAAACAAGTTCGCCTTGGTAAGTCAGAAAAGGATCTCAGAAGCAAAATGCCTCCTAAGCAAGATAGTAGGAGTGGTCCTCACAAAAGGTATGAGCCTTTTTCAACTCAAGAAGTGAATGCATCCACTTCAGTGCTCTTTAACTTTCATGAAGTAGGATGCTTGAAATTTTGCCAAAGGGTTCAAGAAGTGAAAAGTTATCTTCCCTTGACACATTTGTTTACTTTAAGGCTGCAAGGGAAGCATGTTCATCTAGCAGGTTTAGACTTCAATCTCTCTCCTAGTACTATCTCCAAAGCTACCAAAATTCTATATATCGGAGAAAAATGCTTTAAGCAAACCTACCTAGATTCCAATCAATAGAAACCCTTCTTGAAACCAGAACATCGGGATGAATGCCCACCTATTTTTCCTTTTTCCAACTTATTGGCCAACTATGCTCCTCTCATGAAAATCATCATGAAGTATTTCACATGCGAAGGGAGGTTTTCTCGGGTTTATGCTTATCATATCTGGCTACTCATGCACTTCACAAGAACTCAATTGCTAAACCTATCCTTTTTCCTCTATAGAAACATTGACAAGATGGTTTCTACTATTCAAAATAAGCCTTCCTCTCAGCAGCAAGCTTGTCTTTTTCATCATTCCCTTATCAAGATCATCATCCTCCATCAACTTGAGAAAAAGGGAGTTTCTTAGGACTCTTTCATTTCACATTCCGATTTCGCCACTACTTCTTCATCCCATGCGCCTCCCTCACCATCCACTCATCATGTTTCTCCTTATTCTAGTAAATCCACTCCTAAGAAACAAAAATTTCCTATGATTGAAAGTGAAGAAGAGCACAGTGAAAGAGGGCAAAACCGTTATCAAGAAGAACACAGTGAAAGAGGGAAAAAAAGTGATGAGGAAGGACAAAATGAAGAATCCAAACAGGATAGTGAGCATGAAGAAAGAAATGATGAAGAGCTGGAAAAAGTTGATGAAGAACACAACAGTCACGAAGAGAAAACTGTTGGCAGCCCGCACAGCAGTGAGCATGATGGTTATGAGGTACAAAACATTGAGGATACAGAGCCTAACAGTCCTGAAGAAAGCGGGGACAAAAGTGAACAAGGCAGCCCTCAAGGAGGCATACAAGGTGATAACCAAGGCACTTATGAGGAGGGTCAAGACAGTCCTCAAAGGGACACTTTTGATGAAAAACAGGAAAGCCCACCAGCTAGCAAGGATGATGACAAGCAAACTTCAAGCAATGAGCATTCTAAAGAAGGCATCATAGAACAAAAGGGCCAAATCAGCTACCATGAGCATAGAATTGATAAAGACCAACAAGGCAGCCTTCAAAAGGAGGAAAATAGTGACAAAGATGATGAGGGGAGCAGTAAAGTTAAAGACCAAATAGAGCATGTGCTCGCTGCCTCTCCTAGGCAAGGGGCCATGATTTCTTCTCCAAAGGTAACAAAGCCCCGAACATTAAGAAAGAAAGTGGCTCAAGTTGTAACTCCCAATGTTACTAGAGCACTCCGAAGCAAAGGCAAGTTGCCCAAGAAACCCATTGTCGAATTACCAAAGAAGAGGAGAACCAAGAAGGCCACCCAAGGCAAGGGAAAAGAGAAGGAGGAAAGTAGCCATGAGAAAGAAAGGGATTTTGATATAATTTAGATAAACAGTGATGACAGTGACAATGAGGCTAGAATCCTTGAGTCCCTCTTGCAAAATAGAGAAGAACAAATTCATGACCTAAGAGCTGATCTAGAGAGGTCTAAGGACCTCATACATTTTCTGCAAACACAAAACAAGAAAATGAATGTCCACATGGCAGTTTATGAGACGCGGGCTATCAAGTACCAAAGGAAAGCCTCCAAAGCACAAATCAAGTTGGAATAACTTATGGGCAAATTCAATGACACTGAAGAAGAAGAACAACCAAGGAGGAAGAGGCCTAGGACTATGGGACTCAAAAGAGATTTGGAGAAACAGGAAGAGGAAGAGGCAGCCCTTTTCCGATATTTTGCTCTTACTTCTTTATTCACCCAAGAAATAGAAAAAAATAGGGAAGCATGGCTTGAAAGGGTGAATAAACACTTGGAGGATAAGTTAGAAAGAGCTAATAGAGACTTAAGCCTTCAAAGGAAAATGACAGGGCAGTACAAGAAGCTAAATCAATTTGCCCGAAGGAAATTGAAGGTTACACAAGAAAAGCTCAGGGTGGCCCGAAAGAGGCGCCCGGTACAAAAGGTGAAGAAAGGCATATCAAGGCTTGAAATTTTGGCCTCCGCTTCTCAGCATGCTTCTGAAAACCCGTGAGGGTCATGCTCGCCAAAATTGGGCATAATTCGACAATTTTTTGTTTTTTGACATTTTTGGGCTTTTTACAGAAAATCATGGGCATCACCATTTTATTTTGAAGCATCCTCAAAGGTTGAAAGTGGTATCATTGTATGCATTAATTTCAGGGGCATCTACTCAGCAAATTTCAGATCAATTGAAGATGTTTTGGTCCCCCAAAGTGGCGAAAAACAGTCACTTTTTCAACACTCTGCCTCGCATATCAGCAAAGGCTAATTTATGGGTTTTTCCACACAGGTCAGTCTTTCATAGGCTTCTAGTGATCAGTTTGGTGAAAAAAAGTATTTTCTGAAACTAGACATCCAAGGCTTTCCAACGAGCTATCACGGGCCTCGTTTCGACATCGGGAGGTCCTCCAAAAGTTGCCCACAAGACAGGGAATTTTCTGTTGCTATATTTTTGAAGCATTTTTTGCAGTTTTCTGAAGTGGCTTTTCCAAATGTACGTTTAACCTTTTTTGGCTATTGTCAGTTGGGAAAAGTCAATTTAATTTCCTTTTTTAGCATTTTTAGGATATTTTTATAGATATTTTGTGCCTTGGGCTTTGCAAAGCCTCAAGGACAAAATCATATATTTTTGATGGGCCAATGAGCTTGCTAGTTGCACTAGGAGGTTCTCCTTCACTTTGGCCTATATATTCCAAGAGATTTCATTGTAAACAAGGCTGAAATTGATGATATAGAGCAATATATGGTTATACAAGCTTGGAAGAAATACTTTGTCTCATGCATTGGATAGTTTCTTGAATGTTTTGGATGATGAAAGAGGAGTGCTGTAGGATTCCTTGACTTGGTAAAATGGTATAGTGTTCCTCTCTGTTATGTTTCCTTAGTTTTCATACATGTTTCCATGTTTCTTGCTTGCTGTAGGTCAATAAAGAATAGATTTGAGACATGCCCATGGAGGCACCTCAAGTTTCTTGATTTTATTACAACTTCTATGTTTTTCTTCCTTCTTAGTGATATCAAAGAATTCTTAACTGCTCTTTGATCACTGAAGAACTTGTTTATTGTTTCATTTATGGTTGTTATGCATGCTAAGTATGATTCATGGTACGCCCTACTTACTCATGGCTAGTCAAAGCTCCATCTCTGAAAACTCTCTTTAAATTATTGATTTTCTTAGTTTGAACCAAGGAGGTCTTGTTTCGATCTTTCCATTTGCCTAAAAACTCTGCAATCTTAGTTCAAAGTGCTCGATAGCTCAAATACTATGCCTAGGAGTTCCCTCTTAGTAGCTTGAGTTATTTTTTTGTATTAATTGTTTTTCCCCAAAGTATGATAATGATTTGCCTAAAGTTAGAGAGTCATATATATCTATGTATCGCTTGAATGTTTATTTTATGCATCTATCAGTTTGAAGTTACATTTATCATGATTAATGGTTAGCCTTACCACATAGATGTCTACTGTTGAACTGTTTATGTTTAAAAGTCTTGGTCGTTCACAAAACTTAGTGTCCATCCCATTTCATTCCACCTAAAGATCCATTTTACCTTGATCAAATCGGCCCTTCAATATACCTTGTCTGTCATCTGAGGCTTTCTTGAACTTTTCGACCCCATAGCCCAGTTAATCTAACAATATTTTTATCTATTTAAAAATTTGATCAGTTCCTCTCTCAAAAACCTAAAAACAAACTAAAAACACACTTAAAAACTAGCCTAAAATAAAAAACATAAGAAGAAAACAACTATACATCCCTTGCACAAATAGAGAGAGCCCTCTTTGAGTCCAGGAAGGCTAGGTCCTTGGGCTCCAAAGTTGGTTTAATGTTACCCTGTCACTTGGCTTGCCAATCTTCCAAATCACGGGACCCTAACACATCGTTATAAAATTAATGCACAACATATATCACATAAATGTACATTTTTCACCATTCGTATCAATTTAAGTGATATTCTATCTATTCTTTAGTGTGTAACCAATCTCCATAAACTCAGATTTATTTGGTCAAATTTAATCACCCAAGACAACCCAAAAACAATTAGAAAATCCCCATATTTTGGCTTACTCTATGCCTAATTGGTTATAGTTGGCTTCGTTGGGAACACTTAGTCAATTTTATGCGAGTAGTTGAAACCAATCAGTCAAGCAATCAACTACTTAATCATTCTATCCACTAACATTCAAGAGTCGAGTTTGATAAAAAAAATCAACAACTATAGTTTATAATTATTGTGTGGTTTGTTGCCACCTAATAATTGTAATTCCTCAGGTAATACAATAATTATTTTCAATTGTTAGATGCCATTGCCTACATAGAGATACAAGGGAATACAAGAGCACTAATATTCTTCTTCACAATATTTCTCTTGCCTTTGGCCCTAGTAAATATTTACTAGCAAGAAGGGATATGTGTGTCAACAGTGGGGAAGAGTGAAGAGGAAATTTTACAAAGGTCAAATAATATGCCTCTAACACATCACATACAAAATTTTTCACGAGATGATGTGTGACAATAGTGATATTTACATGCAAGAGCAGGTTTAAGGCAATGATAAGTCACTTGCATGTTCACGAGTTTGGTGTGGGATAACCATCTTAGATTATAACCACTTTTAGTTATGCTCAATGCTAGTCCCAACTAACAAATTCAATCCTCTAAAAAACCTTCATGTGTGTTGTGATATGTGTTATGATGTTCATTTCTCCCAATTAGCCAAGTATATGAGAGTACAATTAAATGTTGGGTTTTTTGTTGTGGGAAGTCCTACATCTCCCCTTTAGATTCAAAGCTATTGTTTGTGATGAAACAATGTTTATTGATATTTTTCAAAATGGGAGGTCATATTTCCTTAACACTGAATCTCTACAATATCTCAAATTAGTCATATTTTTTTTTACACTATAATTTTTTTGCTATGGCCCCTAGTGTGCCAAGCTCAATATCTATTTCATAAGAAATATAATCGTAGTTAAAACTTTTTGCATTGTAGTCATAGTAACATTGTTCCATTCATTGATGTCTTATGATTTTATGACGATGAGTATGGTAAGAAGCAAAATAAGAAATTTTCCCTTCATGGGATGATTGAGTGTTTGGTATAATGGGATGTTATCCCCTCCACCTAATTTCAAAACCCACGTGGGGCATCTTTGGCATGTTGTGATAAGGATCAAGGACTAGGTTCCCCCACCGTCATGGAGTCTCGACTCTTACTAAGGAATACATTCCTGGTATGTGGCATATGGGTTGTTGGATATACTCTTGGTGTTATAGTGGTAGTCACTAAATCCCGGGCCTTGCCTAGATTATTCCAATGATTTATTGATTCACCATGATTGAAAATAAAATAAAAATGATCAATTATATTTCTATCAACTTTTTTGACAACTAACACATTTCTCATATGACCAAACCATGGAAAGATCCATTGTGTAGTTGAAAACAATTTTGGGCATACTCATTTATATCATGTATAAAGGATTCAAGGTTCACCTTGAAACTCCATTTGTGATTGTTAGAATTCATAGGTGCATTACAAAGTAGAAAACAAATCCAAAAAAAGTTAAGAACATTGTTATCATATTATTTCACAACGCATATCAACATAACATAATTTTTCACCTTTTAGATCAATCATTTACTTGTACTTGAGCATGCAACAAATCTCTTTTAAAAAAAGGTTGATTCAATCAAATTTGATCACCCAAGGTGGCCTTAAATTATTTTATGTATCATTGATTACCATTGACCTGGTCAAGACCTCTTTATTTAGTAGGGAAACCCTTAAGTTAGTTTGTCAACTACTCAATTGATCCACTTAATAACACCAAAATACACACACTTACATCTAAGCAATGGGTTTAATTAGAAATTCTAGCATCCCCCTTCAACATAATTTCTCAAAGGATTAGATGATAAATTTATATCACAACCCCCTTATTAATAGTTCCTTGAAACCAAAGCACATGCTGAAGTTTGATAAAAATTTCCTATGTCAATGATTTCATAAAGATATCAATGATCTAATATTTTATTTTCAATAAACAAGAACTGCTACATTCACCTATATTGATTAAGGTATGAGGTAATGTGCATGAAGCCCAATATATTTCATCTTATTGTGTGCAACATGTGTAATACCCTCCTCCCATATCTACCCAAGTAATCGAACAACCAGGGTAAACATGTGACCAGAGGCTACTATGACCTGATTCAACCCTCCAGGTCACCTTCAGGAAGTGGAACCAACACCACACAACTACACAGACCTTCTGTACATGCTACAAGACACCTAGGAGCCAACCTAACCTTCCAGGAGGCTAACCCCTGATTCAACCTGACCTTTTCATGCATCAATTTCCAAATTACTCCCTTGACATGGGAAAGAGTATGACTGGGATCCTCCAGTCGCACACACAACATGGGTATGCATATGATTGGGGAATTTTCCCAGTAGTTTTGAGCCTGCAACCTTGATTTTTGTGCCACTTTTTCAAGCCCAAAGCCTAGGTCACTTCCCATAACTCCATGACACTTTCATAACTTAAAGATAAAAGCGAAATAATGATGTAAAAGAAAATACTTGAATAAGGACTTGATTGGACCCCTACTAGCCATGATAGGAATTTTGTCAAACATGCCACAAATATTTAATCCAAAGGTTTAAACAATAGATCTGAGCATAGGGGTCTCATACTTATTTGAGAATTGCTAAGAAGCATTGTTCCCTTATATCATTAGTTGCATTATCATCTATTAGGTCATAGATACATTGTGAATTCATTTACAAATCAAAACATGAGAAGATCCATACATCATCATCATCATAATACATGCTTATAAACAATGTAATAACAACAAAAATATCAAGGATACGTCAACCGTATAATCCACATATAAATAAATATAGGTACACATAAGATACCAAGGAAGGAACCTCTTATTAATGAATGCAAAAAAACCAACCCGGTATGGGACTACCACGTTCCACCTAACCGTAGATTGGTTGAGCCAAATCTCTCTTCAGCCAGTCACCCCCGTGCCATACTCCAAGCATGAATGTGGGACTCAAACCAAAAGAACCAACTAGGGAATCCCGAGGCCAAACCGCCTCACCCTCATAAATAGAAAACAGACTTTACCACAATCCACACTAGATCACTAGGCCAAAACAATAAACATGTAATAATAGGCCTTACCATGATCTCCACCAGGTCACTAGGCAAAAACAAGCATGGATGCCACTGGATTTATCGACCTACACTATGAGGAATTTTCTTGTCTCCTAGTCTCTAGGATTTACCACAATTCATACTGGATCACTAGGCCCTAACCGAGATTCCAATCTCCTGGATTTACCATATATCATATATTGGGATTCCTAGGCTTGATGGAGAGCACCCACCTCTAATATTTACCATATATCCTGCCATTCATTAGTCGAGGATTCCTAGGCCCACCGAGGCAACACAAAATACAACTTTACCATAACCCAAAGTCCGGTTCAAGGGTTACTATGCCACGTTTTTTTTCATTCAAAGATCCACCTCATTCTTCGAATCCATCCAACAATCCACCTCAACCAAAACAAGAGAACCCCATCACACCATGGCTATCCGGAAATGGAAAGGCAAGGTTGAAGAACACTATCACACCTGGAAAAACCCATGCCAATGACACAAAGATAACCAAAAACACACATGCAACACCATGCATGCCAAATCTAGCAAGGAAACCACACATGCAAATCAATACCTACAAAGAATCCCGTTGTAGCTGCTTGATCCAACCCTTCCTTGCTTTATTTATTATTCCTCTTTGCCTTATTTTCCTTTCTTGATCCAATGCTGAAATGCTACAAGAAAACTCTAAGGGTCCAAGAGTATGGGAGAGAGAGAATAGAGAGAGAGCTCTAAAACTAAACTGACAAAAGGTACCAACTGATCCTCATAAGCCTTTTTATCAACGAGGCCTCTATTTTCTTCATTTTCCATTATTTTCCTCCTCACATGCAACCTGTGACCTTTCACCTTCCTTTTCTCCTAATTTCCATTAGTTTCATAAATAAAATGCCAATTAATGCCACTTTTCCTTTCCAATGCCTTAACCATTGCCCTTTCCATTTTACTTAGCCACAATAAACCAAATGAACACCCACACTAGGATTTTTTTTCCCAACATTCAACTTGGAGTAAGTGTCCCATAATTTTTTGTTATTATTTTTCCTTTATTAACTTTTATAACATGGAATTTTCTCTAGGTCTATTACAGAACCCTCCCCCTTGGGGGACATCGACCTCGGTGTTAAACCACGCCTATACCTTAGCAAAAATGCTGAAAAGAAGACATACTGCCCATGGAGCTTTATAAATTAGCTCGATGCAATATTTACAATGATCACCCTACTGAAAATAAAACCAACATGACAACATAACAACATGACAACTATAACGACATGAAACCCATACCGCTTATTGGAGCTTTATAACATAACTCATGGTGGTATTTACATCCATATACATATTTACATATAATTAAACATCACACCAAATCATATGCCAAAATAGAAACAACTTGATCACAAAGCTTACCTTCCATTTCAATGATAGATGTTTGATGGTCTGCCTGCCTATTATCCAGTGCTGCATAGATACGAGGAATGCTCTAACCAACATCCCCAACAGTTTTCGCCTCTTGTGCACTATATATATGAGGCCTGCCACATTGATTCTGCGGACAATCTCTCTTGAGATGCTCCTTACCCCATATCCAACACTCCAACCACTAGTACCATCACCTTTATGTTGTTTTTGTGACCTATCCCTGTCTAGCTACATTGGACTTATTTTGTGGTGCCCCATTTTCTTTCTCTTATGCATTCAAAGGCCTTGTTATTTTCGGCTTCCATTTACGTTTACCTTTATATTTCCCTTTCCATCCTTGCTGAGATTAATTCTTACGCTTCGAATGCTCATAAAAATGCTTCAATTTCTCAATAACTTCCTCAAGTGACCGTGGCTTATCATACTCAATCCAATCTCTAAATGCTAATAGTAACCCACTTTTAGCCTTCTTATCTTTGAGATACGATACATACCTCAATAGCTCCAAGAACTTAGTCGTGTACTCTTCATCAGTCATTGATCCCATCATTATCTCATAGAATTCTTTGGCCTTACTATTGTAGTACCTTTTTGACAAGTGCTTCTTCCTAAAAAGCCTCTTTAACTCATGCCATCTCAAGTCCTCTCTCCTGATATCTCTGACCTGCTTCATATCCTCCCACCAGATATATACTTTACCTCATAGGCTGAAGATAGCTACTATGGACTTCATATTATATATGTAATTATGCAACTCAAAGAAATTCTCCATCCCAAGTATCAAAGCCTTTGCATCTTCTGGCTTCTTCAAATATCCATCAAAAGTAGGTGGTTTTTATTTCTTAAACTCATTTTTTAAGTATCCCTAGTCACTCCTCTTGTAAGGATGATAATGATGATGACCATAACGTCTGTCAGAACCAAAACTAGAATTGTACATGTGTCCATCACCTCTCCTATCTGGATTATCCAATAGACTTCCATCTCTCACTGTGTCATCTCATCTGACCTATGATCACCATGATACCTACTGCCATATGCCCCATTAGTTCTTTCCTCTTTTCCATGGTTGATCCAAAGTGGCCCCTGTCACTACAATTTTGACAAACTCTAAAGGATTAATGCATTGATCTCTGCTTGTTTTTCCTTTTCCTACATGAGTTTGTCATTGTCCGCTTTACAATTTATTATTTATTCCTTCAAGCTTCTTAATGTATCTGCTAAATTAGAAGATTTCCCAACACCAAAGTTCTCATCTGATTCATAGGGATAATCTTTGTGGTCTACCATCTTGCTAATCGTCTTTGATCTCTTTCTGTAAGGCATACTATGTTGAAAATATTGTCATTGATGGCAAAGGGATATTTTCCGAGCTAAGAAACGACGTAGCAAGGAAGGCAAAGAGGCACAAACGAAAGCAATAGAGGCGAGTAGCTGAAAGAAGAAGGTAAAGTGTAACGATCCTTGAAAGCAGGTGAAGAACGGTGTCGGAAGATGAGGCAGACGGAGACAGCGGAAGCGAGCAGAGAAGCGAAGACGATTCACAAAATTTCAGAATCGCACTCTCCAGCGGCGGAACGGCGGAAGACGAGAGCGGAAACATTATGAGTCGAGAATGTAACCCGGAGAACGGAATATAAAAAATTAAGATTAAGAGAATAGCCAACTCGGAGGAACCAGAATGCCGTGAGAATCGCCCAACCCGGAGGACAGATATAAAATTCCGAGAATCGCCCAAGCTGACAGATACAGTTGTATGTATAATTCCGAGAATCGCCCAACCCGGAGGACAGATATAAAATTCCGAGAATCGCCCAAGCCGGCAGATATAGTCGTATGTATAATTCCGAGAATCATTACCCGATGGGCGTTACAAATAACATATAAACCATATTCCAGGAATCGCTTAACCCTTTGGCAAAGTATACATATATGTTTGTTATATTATGGAGTGCACAAAACGAAGTTTTAGATGGTGGGACCTCTCCCCAATCGCAATCGGAGATCGCAAGGGCAGCGGAACATCGCAGAGAGGGGTGGTGCCGGTCAAATACGAGACCCGATCAGGGTTACTCTTACGATTGAATGCCAATCGTATAAAGACACAATCACATGTCTTTGTAAAAACGTTTGTGATTGAAATGGCGGACCCGATCATTATGAGGAGTTAATAGATCTAAAATCACATCAAGTGTGATGATAAAACTTTTCTATTATGTGCTTTTCTATTATGCGCCCCGATTGCATTTGTTTGAAGTTCCGGACCCGATGGGTGTATAAACGGTGGTTAATACATATTTGAGTTACGGTCAAATCGCATCGGCACTGGTCAATCGGAACATATGTTAAAGACTTGCGATTGCGATGGAAGCCCAGACTCGATGGGCTTATAAATTATGACTAACAAATGTTTCAGTTCCATGGTCAATCGCATCGGAGGTAAAGTGGAGGGCGATTGTTTATATAAAATAATTGCTGTTAGATATATAAAACATGGTTGCGGTTGTATTAAAACATGTCGCGTGGTCTGTAGACCCACGGGCCTCAGCTTAACGGTAGGGCGATTATTAATGTAATACAATTGTAATGTATGTATGTTCCGGCCTGCGGAACTCGCCACATCAACAAGACACTTGCTGCGTGTAAAGGATTGAATTACAGTCAGCAGATTCATTTATATATAAAGCGCTGGTATAAAAATAAAATAAAATGTAGTTCATAAATTCAGGAGTTACGCAGCAGCCATAAACAGAAAGGCATACAAAGAAGAGAAAGGGACAAAGAGACAGTTAGAGAAAAGACAAATGCGCAGCAAGCCAAGAGACAAAATGAGTGAGCTGGAGTTCAAATTGTAATTCGAATGTAAATGTTTCAATTGTTTTTATTGTTTGTGATGCATTGGCAAGTCTCCGAGAGAAAACAAACTCCCACTGTAATGTTAAAATTGACACCTACAGTTATAATTTCTGAGTAAGATGATAAAAGGAGTAAGAAGGCAGAAGGCAAAGAGACATGACTTTCCATTTCGAATTCCAAGCAGAATACAAACAGTCATGTGAGAAAATCTATAAATAATATCATCTTGATATTCAAAAAGAGGAGAGAGTAAATCAAGAGAAGGCAGAATATAGAAGAGTAAGACAGAGAAGATTAAAAAAAGCAGAACAGAAGGAGAAGCTACAGAACAGGGCTGATATCTGAGGTAAATTAGCAAACTTTCAGTTTGATAAATTGAGGAAGTTGGAGCTTCCCTATCAAGTTGCAGCTTGATAGTCGTCAGTTGTAGCTGACTGAGGTTGGAGCCTCCTGTAGGTTGGTGCCTGCAGAAAATCGAAGGGAGTTGGTGCTTCCTTGCAAGTTGTAGCTTGCAGAATTGAGGATAGAGCCTCCTGTAGGTTGGTGCCTGCAGAAAACAGTGGTGAGAGGGAGTTGGAGCTTGCCTTTGCATCACAACAATAATAAGATGTAGTTTTCTCCCTTTATGGGTTTCCACTTATATCTGGTGTCTCTGTGCATGATATTTATGTATTGATCTGATATGTATCATTTGCTTAATACCTGCTGCTCTCAAATTAAGTCTACTTCTCTATTAAACTAATACTTTCATATTACATTCTAAGATTACTCTCACATCAAATAGAGTTTGAAATGAAGGTGTAAATAAGTTTATTGAAAAGTTTAAAAGATCAGGAATGTATTAAATTGATTCACCCCCCCCCTCTCAGTTTAATTAGAGATTCAACAATTGGTATCAGAGCAGGTTCCTTTGTACAAGTATAACAACTGAAAGGAGATCCTAGGTTCCCAAGATGGCTAGTAAAGAAGGATGCTCAACCAATAAAGCCCCTTTCTTCACTGGTGAAAATTATGCTTTCTGGAAAATCAGAATGAAGACATACATAATGTCACTAGGAGTAGAAGTCTGGGCTGCTGTGCAATTAGGATATGCCCCGGAGTCAACTGATATAGAGAAAGAAGCTAAAGAAAGCTTTGTAGCTAATGAAAAAGCCATGAATGCCATCCTGAATGGATTATGTGAAGCAGAGTTTATTAAAGTAATGCACAAAGACACTGCCAAGAAAATATGGGATACTCTTGAAGACATACATGAGGGAGACCAAAAAGTAAAAACTGCCAAACTTCAAGTATATAGAGCCCAGTTTGAAAACTTAAAAATGAATGATGATGAAGATGTTGGCAGCTTCTTCTTAAAAGTTGCCGAAATTTTTAACAATATGAAAGCTCTTGGAGAAACCATACCAGAAAGTATAGTTGTGCAAAAGATTCTAAGATCACTCCCATCCAGATTTAATCCCAAGGTATCTGCAATAGAAGAGACAGCGGATTGGGAGACTCTGACCATGAACCAGATACTTGGAAATCTAACAGCCTATGAAATGAGGCTCCCACAGAAGAAGCCAAGTACAAGGGAAGCAACATTCAAAATAGAAAAGAATAAAGAAGAAAAGGAAGAAATATGTTCTTGCTCTGATGAAGAAGAAGCTAAATTTGTCAAGAAATTGGATAGAGGCTCAGGTAGATACAAAGGTAAACTTCCCTTCAAATGCTTTAACTGTGGAAGAGTTGGACATTATGTTGCTAAATGTCCTCACAAGAAAGTAAGAAATCAAGGTCAAGAATCAGAGAAAGACACATCAAAGTTCTGGCAGAAAGGAAAGAAATTCAGCAGAAAATCCTTCTATGCTCAGCAAGACAGCAGTGCATCTGAAGACTCAGATGAACCCTCAAGTGAAGAAGGAACCTCAGAACTTTTATTGATGGCCATAGAAGATCTTGAGGGACTCCTACTAGAAGATGAAGAAGAAGAAGGGGAAGTAGACCTTGAGGGGGAGCTAAGAAGTGCTCTGGAAGAGATTGACAGACTCAAACTAAAATGAAGAAAACAAAAAGAGATTCTCCTAAAATGTGTGAAAGAAGAACAAAATTCAGAAGTCCTCATGCAGCTGAAGGTAAAGCTTGAAGAAGCCAAGAAGATAGAAGATATGTTACTTCAACAAATCAAAGATAAATCTCGAGAACAAGAGAAGCTGGAAGAAGAAATTCTGTGTCTGAGAAAGAAATTAGAAAATGCTCAACATAAAGTTTCTATATACCCTTCTCAAACAACAAGCTCTATTAAGTTGAATGAAATTTTGGTTGCTCAAAGATCCCCTATGATAAAGACTGGAATAGGCTACGAAGGAGAATCAAGTAAAGGAAAAGAAAAGGTTGACAGAGAGATTACTTTTGTAAAAGCAAAGAAGGATGAGGAAGTAGCTCAAATAATTCCTACAAAAGAAGATATCTGCAATAAGAGAGACAGAGAGCATAAGAAACCTCTAGTAACAAAGAATATAATGAATACTAAGATGGCAGAAAAAGAATCATATGCCCCTAAGTATATCAAATTTGGAAGTCATCAGAGGAAATTCTTCCCTCCTATGAAGAATGCCACCTGCTATGTCTGCCACAAGCTAGGACACATTGCTGCATATTGTTATGCAAGGAAAAGTAATTCAGACCTGCAAAAGATGCAAACAGTGAAGAGGCTATCTCAAACAAACAAATGGAGAAAACAACCTTACATCAGGTATGCAAATAATTTCTATGGTTATTGTTTTTATTGTAAGGAATTTGGCCATAAAATTATTGAATGTAGAAAGTATAGACAAAGATCGATGTTCAATACCTCAAGGAGGTTTATGAGTCAAAGAAATTTTGTTCATGCTCACAATTATGCAAAAACTATAATCAAATGTTCAAAAGGGGGCCTCCAATGGATAAAGAAAGTGAATAAATGTGCCCTGGCTCTAACTGCTCAAGATCTGAAAAGCCAGTGGTACTTGGACAGTGGCTGCTCCAAACACATGACTGGAGACAGAAGCAAGTTTATAACTCTTGATGAAAAGACATCTGGCAATGTTATTTTTGGTAATGATAAATCAGGAAAGATCAAGGGAAAAGGCTCAGTCAGCATAGACAATGGCAGAGGAAAAGCCCAAGAGGTACTATTTGTGGATGGACTGAAAGAAAATTTACTGAGTGTCAGTCAGATGTGTGACAAAGGCTGTGAAGTTATTTTTAGAGCACAAGATTGTGTAGTCAGGTCAAGCACAACAGGAAAGACTCTGCTCAAAGGTGTTCGAATAGAGAACAATGTATACATAGTGAAAGAGGAAGATGAAGCCTGCCATCTTAGCAAAATTGAGGAGTCATGGTTGTGGCATAGGAGATTGGGACATCTCAGATTTGACCATATCATCAAATTGAGCAAGAAGAAAGCTGTCAAAGACATGCCAGAAATAAAAAGGCCTTCAAGTACTATATGCAAATCTTGTCAATTAGGGAAACAGACTCACACATCCTTTAAATCTAAAGAGGAGTTGTCAACAAGAAGACCACTCCAGCTTGTGCACATGGACCTGTGTGGACCTGCTAGAACTAGAACACCAAGTGGAGAATCCTATTTCATGTTGATAATAGACGACTTCTCCAGAATGACATGGGTTGCCTTTCTCAAAAATAAATCAGAAGCATTGGAAAAATTTAAGATATTCAGAGCATTAGCAGAAAATCAAACTGGATGCAAGCTGAAATGTATCAGATCAGACATAGGAGGAGAATTCACAGATTATGACTTTGCAGACCTATGTAATGAACATGGAATAAAGCAACAATTTACTATTGCAGGGACACCTCAGCAGAATGGAGTAGCAGAGAGACAAAACAGGTCTGTACAACAAATAGCCAGAGCTATGATGCAAGAGAATAATATTGCTCAAACCTTCTGGGCAGAAGCAGTACACACAGTAGTACATAACCTTAATAAAGCTCACTTAAGGCCAAGCAATGACAAGAATCCATATGAACTATGGCATGGAAAGCCAGCTTCAATAAAACATTTCAGAGTCTTTGGTAGCAAGTGTTACATAAAGAATAATGATGAAAACCTTGGGAAATTTGATGCAAGAGAAGATGAAGGGATTTTTCTAGGATATGCTTCCAAAAGAAAAGGGTACGGGTGCTACAACAAGATCCTTCGAAAGATAGTTGAAAGTATTGATGTGAGATTTGATGAAGAACTTCCAAACAATACAAGAAATACAGACTGCTGCAGTCCATCAGACAACCATGAAGAGGAAGACAAGGATGATGATGAAACAAGCAAGACAACAGATAATGCAGCGCTGAGCTCGAAAACCCCCTCAAGATACACTCAGAAGAATCATCCTGAAGATCAGATCATAGGAGACAAGAAAGCAGGAGTCCAGACAAGAAGGCAGCTAACAGAACAAACATAAGAAGTATACATAGCCATGTTATCACAAATAGAGCCAAAGAAATTTGAAGAAGCCAGCAAGGACAAGTATTGGATAAAAGCAATGAATGAAGAATTGGACCAAATTGAGAAGAACAATACTTGGGAACTAGTTCCTAGACCTATTGAGAAAAATATCATTGGTTCAAAATGGGTATTCAAAAACAAAATGAATGAGCAAGGACAAGTAATCAGGAATAAAGCAAGGCTGGTCTGCAAAGGATACTCACAAATAGAAGGACTTGATTATGATGAAACATTTGCCCTTGTAGCTAGAATGGAAGCTATCAGAATGTTCCTGGCATTTGCATGCTATCAAGACTTCAAGGTATATCAAATGGATGTAAAGTCTGCTTTTCTTAATGGATATCTAGAAGAAGAAGTGTACATGGAACAACCAGAAGGCTTCTCATTGACAGACAAAGAAGACTATGTGTGCAGACTGAAGAAGGCCCTATATGGACTGAAACAGGCTCCTCGTGCTTGGTACTCAAGACTAGACAAATATTTGCAAAAACATGGTTTTAAGAGAGGTGGAGTAGACAGCAATCTATACATAAAAGCGCATGAAAATGAACTCCTAATTGTTGTTGTATATGTTGATGACATTATGTTTGGAAGCAACAAAGATGAACTAGCAAAAGGGTTTGCTGATGAGATGAAAAAAGAGTTTGAAATGTCTATGATTGGAGAACTCAGTTTCTACTTGGGACTGCAAATTCAGCAAAAGAACACAGGCACATTCATTTCTCAAGAAAAATACGTAAAAGAAATGCTGAAAAAATTCAAAATGGAGGACTGCAAACCAATGACAACCCCCATGATCACGAGATGCAAGTTGTATGCTGATGATAGGTCTGCAGATGTAGATCAAAAACTCTACAGATCCATGATAGGAAGCCTGCTGTACTTGACAGCTTCAAGACCAGACATCATGCTAGCAGTAGGACTAGTGGCAAGATATCAAGCAACACCTAAACAAAACCATCTTCTGGCAGTAAAAATAATACTCAGATATCTACAAGGAACTGCACAATATGGGCTTTGATATCCTAAAAGAAAAAGCTTCACCTTGACAGCATACACAGATGCAGATTGGGCCAGCTGTGTGGATCATAGGAAGAGTACAAGTGGAGGTGCATTCTATCTAGGAGAAAGTCTGGTGGCATGGCTAAGCAAGAAACAAACATCCATCTCTCTGTCTACAGCTGAAGCAGAATATATAGCAGCAGCAGCATGTTGCACACAATTCATGTGGATGAAGCAGACACTTCAAGACATGAAGGTAAGAATTAATGAACCTATCTCAATCAAATGTGATAATACAAGTGCTATAAGTATATCTAAAAATCCTGTGCTTCATTCAAAAACTAAACATATACCAATCAAGTATCATTTTATCCGAGAACAAGTGGCTCAGAAGATAGTTAAACTGGACTATGTATCAACGAAAGAACAGATAGCAGATATATTTACCAAACCACTTGCCAGAGAACCATTTGAATACTTGAGAGACAAACTAGGGGTAGTATCTGTAGATACTATTCTCTAATATGAAGAGAAAGTACAGTCTCAGGGGGAGAACTAAACGAAGATATCTTTCCAGGGGGAGAACAGCCAGCAAGATAAGCATAAAACAAGTCCACAGGATCAGCATAATCAATATTATCAGCATTCAGAAGCAACAAGAACCTTTCAATCGTAAAATGCATCATCTCTGTCTGCAATCTAGCACATATTACAGGCACTACAAATGAAACACAGCATAGTCCAATTTCGGCAGAAGAGGACCTAAACGTAACTCAGAGAAAGGAAATACAACGACACAACCCATACGGAGGGATGAGGAGTCATCCTTTGCCATTGATGTCAAAGGGGGAGGAAGAACAAATAGCAAACAGGAAGAGCAAGCAACAAGAGAAAGAGAAAGCAAACAGAGAAAGTGGATTGCCATCAATGCCAAAGGGGGAGACTGTTGGAAATATTGTCATTGATGGCAAAGGAGGCAGCACTCAGGCTAAAGAGGCAACGCTGTAGAAAAGGAAGGCAAAAGAGGCACAGTGAAAGCAATAGAGGCAGCAAGAAGAAAGTCAAAATGTAACAGTCATAGAAGCATAGTGAAGAACCGTTATC
Source organism: Pinus albicaulis (assembly GCA_034641835.2). Classification (NCBI taxonomy): domain Eukaryota; kingdom Viridiplantae; phylum Streptophyta; class Pinopsida; order Pinales; family Pinaceae; genus Pinus; species Pinus albicaulis. The sequence goes on along the minus strand of CM076579.1, from coordinate 1,469,814,022 downwards.
GGAAGATAGAGACAGAGGCAGAGAGCAGTTACAAAATTCTGGGAATCGCACTCTCCAACCGGCAGAGCAGAGGCAGAGAGCTGTTATAATTCCGAGAATCACCCAACCCGGAGGATAGATATAAAATTTCGAGAATCGCCCAACCCGGAGGACAAATATAAAATTCCAAGAATTGCCCAAGCCGACAGATACAGTCGTATGTATAATTCCGAGAATCGCCCAACCCGGAGGACAGATATAAAATTCCAAGAATCACCCAAGCCGGCAGATACAGTCGTATGTATAATTCCGAGAATCGCTCAACCCGGAGGACAGATATAAAATTCCGAGAATCGCCCAAGCCGACAGATACAGTCGTATGTATAATTCCGAGAATCATTACCCGATGGGCGTTACAAATAACATATAAACCATATTCCGGGAATCGCTTAACCCTTTGGAAAAGTATACATATATGTCTGTTATATTATGGAGCGCACAAAACGAAGTTTTAGATGGTGGGACCTCTCCCCAATCACAATCGGAGATCGCAAGGGCAGCGGAACATCGCAACAGAAAGTTGCGATTGCAATTGAAATGCCGGACCCGATCGAGTTATATACCAGAGTTAATTGCTAATCACATCCGAGTTCCCAATTGCATGTCTTTTGTAAAACACTGCGATTGAAATGGCGGACCCGATCCTGTTATAAGCAGGAGTTAATAGATGCAAATCACATCCGTGTTCTGATTGCAATCAGAACTTTTCTATTATGCGCCCCGATTGCATTTGTTTGAAGTTCCAGACCCGATGGGTGTATAAACGGTGGTTAATACATATTTGAGTTACGGTCAAATCGCATCGGCACTGGTCAATCGGAACATATGTTAAAGACTTGCGATTGCGATTGAAGCCCGGACCCGATGGGCTTATAAATTATGACTAACAAATGTTTCAGTTCCATGGTCAATCGCATCGGAGGTAAAGTGGAGGGCGATTGTTTATATAAAATAATTGCTGTTAAATATATAAAACATGGTTGCGGTTGTATTAAAACATGCCGCGTGGTCTGTAGACCCACGGGCCTCAGCTTAACGGGAGGGCGATTATTAATGTAATACAATTGTAATATATGTATGTTCCGGCTTGCGGAACTCGCCACATCAACAAGACACTTGCTGCGTGTAAAGGGTTGAATTACAGTCAGCAGATTCATTTATATATAAAGCGCTGGTATAAAAAAATAAAATAAAAATGCAGTTCATAAATTCAGGAGTTACACAGCAGCCATAAACAGAAAGGCATACAGAGAAGAGAAAGGGACAAAGAGACAGTTAGAGAAAAGACAAATGCGCAGCAAGCCAAGAGACAAAATGAGTGAGCCGGAGTTCACATTGTAATTCGAATGTAAATGTTTTAATTGTTTTTATTGTTTGTGATGCATTGGCAAGTCTCTAAGAGAAAACAAACTCCCACTGTAATGTTAAAATTGACACCTACAGTTATAATTTCTGAGTAAGCTGATAAAAGGAGTGAGAAGGCAGAAGGCAAAGAGACATGACTTTCCATTTCGAATTCCAAGCAGAATACAAACAGTCATGTGAGAAAATCTATAAATAATATCATCTTGATATTCAAAATGAGGAGAGAGTAAATCGAGAGAAGGCAGAATATAGAAGAGTAAGACAGAGAATATTAAAAAAAAAAAAGGCAGAAAGAAAGGAGAAGCTACAGAACAGGGCTGATATCTGAGGTAAATCAGAAAACTTTCAGTTTGATAAATTGAGGAAGTTGGAGCTTCCCTATCAAGTTGCAGCTTGATAGTCATTAGTTGTAGCTGACTGAGGTTGGAGCCTCCTGTAGGTTGGTGCCTGCAGAAAACTGAAGGGATTTGGTGCTTCCTTGCAAGTTGTAGCTTGCAGAATTGAGGTAGGAGCCTCCTGTAGGTTGGTGCCTGCAGAAAAACAGTGGTGAGAGGGAGTTGGAGCTTGCCTTTGTATCACAACAATAATAAGATGTGGTTTTCTCCCTTTATGGGTTTCCACTTATATCTGGTGTCTCTGTGCATGATATTTATGTATTGATCTGATATGTATCATTTGCTTAATACCTGCTGCTCTCAAATTAAGTCTACTGCTCTATTAAACTAATACTTTTAGATTACATTCTAAGATTACTCTCACATCAAATAGAGTTTGAAATGAAGGTGTAAATAAGTTTATTGAAAAGTTTAAAAGATCAGGAATGTATTAAACTGATTCACCCCCCCCCTCTCAGTTTAATTAGAGATTCAACATACTATGTTAGTTAATCGAAATCATATCAAACCAAAATACCTTGGCATAATTCGAGGAGGATATCTCATCTACAAGCTCAATCAAATCAACATAATACATGTACATACATAATCACAACAACATATAAACATATAACCAAAAGGTGTATAAACACATAAACATCATTCTAACTAGAGTCCAGTCATCAAGGTATGACCATATCAACTACATATACCATGACCTCATGCATGACAACAACAACCATATCAATGTATAATGACAACATGCAAGCATAAATAACATGTAACCAATCATACACTCATGATGACACATTCCACGACAGCATCGTCACATTCACATGGCAACATCACTACAACCATGACCAACACCATGCATATGAAACAAGCATATATATACCACAGGAATGAGTAACACATGTGCAACTGACATGATTGCATGACCAACATACACTGCTCATCTAGTCCAAGGTGTGAAACATCCCCTGATACAACTCTGTAACACCCTCCTCCCATATCTACCCAAGTAACATGCCAACTGGGGTAAACATGTGACGAGAGGCTACTATGATCTGATTCAACCTCCCAGGTCACCTTAAGGAAGTGGAATCAACACCACACAATTACATAGACCTTCTACACCTGCTATAGGAAACCCAAGAGCCAACCCAACCTTTTAGGAGGCTAGCTCCTTATTCAACCTGATCTTTTCATGAATCAATTTTCCAATCGCTCCCTTGACATGGGAAAGAGTGCGTCTGGGACCCTCCAGTCACACACAACATGCGTATGCATGCGACTATGGAATTTTCCCAGTAGTTATGAGCTTGCGACCCAGATTTCTGTGCCACTTTTTCAGGCCCAAATCCCAGGTCACTACCCAAAACTCCACGACACTTTCAGAACTAAAATATAACAATGAAATAAAGATGTGAAATCAAATAATTCAACAAGGACTTGACTGGACCCCTACTAGCCCTAACAATAATTTCATCGTACATGTCACAAATATGTAATCTGTTAGGGTCCTATAATTTATAGGATCTCAAGGCGATTGGATATTTTATCTCAGTTATATAATGTTGTAAATAATATTTCAATTTGTAAATGATTTCCAAAAAAAATATAAAAGAAAATGAAAAGAGGGTATTTAAAAAAAGAAAGAAAGAATAAAGAAAAAAAGGAAAGAAAAGAAAAAAAGTGAAAAATAATAAAAAATAAAGATGAGAACCCCACAAAAGAAAAAAAAAGAAATAATACTCAAAGTGTTGCAAATCTAAATGCCACTACTCAATAGATACTTTCATTTTGTTAAATAAAATGAAGGTTGTGTGTAGCTTGTTCAAAATTCCACAATCATTAGTCATTTGTTTGATCATACAATTTAATCATGGTTAAACAAGTTTAATTTTTTGTTAATTAGATAGAGAATAAGATTAGCCAAACTGTTTAATCTTGGCTAATGTTAGTTAGGTAGAAAATGATATTGATTCAATTGTTTAAGCTGAATCAAGGGAGAAATAAGGGGATAATTTAGAATAGGTTTTTTTTTTCATAAGAAGTAAAATGAGGGTTTGCTAGTCTAAATGCACCCTTAGGAAGAAATGAATAAAATGATTAGTTTTAGGACTAGGTAAAAAATTGAAGTTAAAAGGGTAGAGGGGGATAATTTTATTTCAAAGGACTCACTATTGCAATTTTGGCTTAAGTTTCAAAACATTATGAAAAGTGCACAAAAGGTTAATTTTTCAATACATTAATGTTTTAAAACCAAAGTTCCGCCATAGTCTAAAGTGCACTACACGACAAAATGTCTGTCGGGTTGTGATTAAAGTGCCCCTCTCTGTCATCCGCCCGATCGACCACAAATCCAGATCAACGACCCTTGTTCTTTTTCGGCCCGTCCTTGTTATCTTGTCTTTGCAGTCCTGGGTGGGGGGGGGGGGGGGTCCGAAATGGTGGTTTTCCCTCATCGAGTCCCATGAAATGTGGCGTGCTCATCATGTTTCGCACCACCGCCCTCACGTTCATCATGTTTCGCACCACTGACCTCCCTGCATCAAACCACTTACCACACCCAACCCCCACCAAAAAACCGTCGACCTCATCCCTTTCCCACTGTCCCTACCCATGCTCCCCCTTCCACTCATTCATTTCCGCGTGGAAGTATTTGTTGACCAATCAATTCCCTTCACGGGGGATTACCGTTAGTGCATTAAATTTCCTGGGGAACCACTTGAAAACCTCAACGGACCCGCACCTGCAACGGAAAAACCCTGTTGCATAGCCATTTCTTCCTTTATGATGCATAATTCTCTGCAATTCATTCTAATTTTTAGGTTTTCCAGTGCGCATTGAATTTCTTCCAGGCGATCAAACACCCGATCGAGAACTTAGCATCCCAATTCCTTCTCTGATCAACAACAAACCTGGAAACATTCTTATTAATCTTATATTTTTCCCCCTTGTTTTGTAAATTATCCATTGATAAGATGCCTCCAAAGAAGAAAAACCAGGAGGATTCTGTTAAACCCCTGATCCATCCCCCTGTGGATTTGGACCACATTCCATTAGCTGACAAAGATTATAAAATATTTGAGACACAGTGTGAGTTCAAACTTTTTGTACTCTACTGCTGGCTCGAGGATAAGTTCGTAGAAAAAATAGATGAAATTGGACTCTAGGAGTCCAATCTCCTCCATTACATTTTCCCCCAAACATTCCACTCTCCTGAATTTACAAGAAAATTCCAAGCCTGCTATGTACCAAAACAGAGAGCAATCATAGCCCCTACTGGTCAAATTCTCTTCACCATTACTGCTAAAATCATAGATCAAATCATGCAGGCCCCTTTGTGGAAACCACTACCCCCTTCTCAATAGAAGCCTTGACAAAATTATACTAAAAGCTTGATTTTGCTAAGAGAGCCCGGATTTTTGACCTTTTATTACCTGAAAACACCCAATTAAAAAGAAAGAATCCACCTTATCCTTCCTCAATTTTCCATGATCAATCCAAACAAATTATATTTTTCATATCCTACATTTTGGGCTATTATTTTGATCAGTAGGTAGATGAACCCATTCTAGGTTTCCGACAAATATTTTCCACAGATAATAAGCCTTCAATTATTTTCAATTTTAGTCAATTTCTGGCTTATACTATTCATGAAAAATTCCCTAAGTTACCAACTGAGGGAGTGTTCAAGTATACTTCAATTCTGGTTTACATGTTTATCTACTATCACGTAGACAGATTCAAATTTTCCATGCAGAAGTTAGATGAAGAAGGGAATCAATAGTCTATGATATTTTGGACTTCCCTAGTGATGAAAGAGTAGGAAGGATTCACTTACAAGCAGTATATTAATCAGCTTATAAACCCAACAATGAGTATGTTAAATAGTTTAGTAGATCCAAGGATCAGTGAGGAGATAAAGATAATTTTACACCTAACAGAGCAAGCAAACACTGGAGACTGGTACCTGTACCAGAATTAAAATGAAATAAGAGTGTATGGGTGTGAGTTGGCACCATATAAATTGAAAAAATGCCTCCCCATGAGGATATTTGCATTAGAATATATTATAAAAATGCTTAATTAAGATGAAATACACTTTGTTTCAGCCAAAAAGAAATCACAGTTTAGAATCAAGACACATGTTGGCTCTTTTGTGTGTAACAACAGATCAGTAGGACAAGAAGCATATAAGATTCTCAAAGAAACGAAGTTCAGTTTAAGTTTCACATGGTCTTATGACCCTCCGGGTATACTTTCCAAATTGAGAGTGGAAAACAAAACTACTCCATATACTCATACCCAGAGGCCTGGAATTGAAAGATATGTGAACCAGTTGACTTGGGTAGAAAATACATTGCAGGAAGTTGAGGAGAAACTTGTTTCTACTTCTACTTCACAAACTCTTGTTCCTCAGGAGAAAGCAACCAAGAGATAGAGAGAAGAAGAGTCACCTTCAGTGACAGACAGTGCAGGGAAGGAGTTTAAAATCACGTACAAAAAAGAAGACAAAATTGAATCCTAAAGTATATTCAGAGAAGAATCTAGAACAAGAAGTTTCTATGATAGTCAAAAAAACACAATATTCATCTCAAGAAAGAAACAAATTTTCTAAATCTCCAACAATATCGTCAGTATCGCAGGTTTAGCAAGATACAATCTAGACTTCAAAGGTTGTTCAAGGAGAGAAAGAAAAAATTATCTTTGACAGATACAGAGAAAACAAGCTTAAGAGTGAAATTCTTAAGAACAAAACTTACACTCATTTTTGGAAGTAGAATTCCAACTCACAGAGTAGACTTCTTTCAACTTTTTACTTAGAGAAAGGGAGGATGCAGATGGCCTTCCTTGAGGCTCAAATCCAACAGCCTAAATTAGCAGCAGATTATAAGAAGACAACATTTGAGTTTGACACTAAATATATACATCCCATTGACCAAATGGAGATGCACAAACAAACTGGTGAGATGATATGTTCCACTCTAACCAATACTACTATGATTGTTTCTAAATTTTAGGTTTCACTTTTGAACATTCAATCTCAGCTGAAGATGGAGAAGATTTATTCTCTAGCAAAAGATACCAGGATCAGATCTTTGGAGGATTTGGTTGTGAAGATGGGTTATGATCCAGAAAACATGAAAGCTGCAGAGGAGTTGATCAAGAGGAATAATGCTAACATTTCATCATTAAGGAATTAGCTGAAGTTGCCAACCACTGAATATCCTCTCACAAAATACATTGAAGAACCTGAGACTCAGAAAGGAGACATGATGAAGTTAATTCTTCTGTTTCATATCATTTAAAGTATAAAAAGATCCAACTAGTGCAACCTAGATTGCCCTATGAAACTCCTTTAAAGTTTGACATAAATCCAGTTAATTTTTAGACTCTATAGCCCAATGGAATTATAAGAATTCAATCAACCAAAACAATCCAATCAAACACAAACAAACAAACAATTTTCACATCCATAACTAGCCTAAAATTTACATAAAACAAAGTTAAAATTTAAAGAGAGATACCTCTCTGAAGCTGGTAGGGCTAGATCCTAGCTTCCAAAGCGGTTTTGATGTTGTCCTCTTTTTTTACTCTCACAATATCCAAAATTACAGAATGATAACATAGTGGCGACCATATTGGGGACAAATTGAAAATACTGTAATTTTCTGCGAATTCTTTTCTCTGGTTGAAATAAGTGTATGCTAGGAATATTTCAAGAGATTGTTTCTTTTTCACTTTTGTAAATAATAGTGTGTGTGTAATTTATATTTTAATTATGGCTCATAAAAGAGCTTATACTATATCTCAATTGATCCTAAACCTGCCACTATTTTTGATGATCCTAAAAAATTGTCGAGGAGAAGAAGTTTATCTGAGAGCCAAGGAAGTAGTAGTCCTCCCCCTATGGAATATTATTTTCCAAAGAAATTTGTCACTTTACAAGATTTTGAGTTTGATTTTCCATTTGAGAATAGTTTGTTTAGGACTAAGTAAAAAAATTGGGTGGACCAAACTGAGGTAGATCAATCTACCTTGCGATGTCATTCATTTGAAGTACATTCTACCCAACATGATCCCGATCTTCAAATCCTTCAAGAATTTTATAAATTACAGGATTTAGTATCAGGTCTTGACCTATATTTCCATGAGGCATACATCCAACTATATGTTGAACTCTCTGCCTTAAATTATTTTGCAGTTTCATCCACTTTATCTCAATTTGTTCATCCAAGATCATCCTGTCCCACTCCTTCTATAGTTTCCACTACCACTCGTGTAATTTCTCACTAGGAAACTCAAACTCCATCTTCTCCCCAATCTTCAACTTCAATTCAACCTCCACCTTTCATCCAACCTCCACCTTTAATCAATCCACATATTATACATCCTCATATTCCCATAATGGTAGCAAGATATGCTCCACTTGTTCTTCAGGCTCCTTTGGCAAACATGCCACAGGACTATCAAACTAGGATCCCCTAGTTTAATGGTACTAGACCCATAACCTCTCAACAACATGTTGATAGGATGAATTATAGTTTTGATCTTCAAGAAGTTTATGTAGAAAATATTAAAATGAGGTTATTTTTTCAAAGTCTTACTAGAGAAGTTAGAAAATGGTTTAAGGCCTTGCCACCTACTAGCATTAAAGATTTACCTGCATTTCATCAATCATTCCTTAATATATGGGAAGTTAAAAATAACCCTCTTCAGATTCTATTAGAATATGAAAGTATTAGGAGGGAATCTGGGGAAAGTGTCTAGGATTATTGCACCAGATTCATTTGTGTTTATAAAATGAAATTCATGCAAACATTAAACTACCACAAGGTTTAGCCTTAATAAAATTCCCTACTGGCTTTGATGCAAACATTTTTGATCATCTAAGAGAGAGAAACTCTACAAATTTAGAAGAAATGCAAAGAAATGCAGTGAGTGTAGAAGCCATTTTGTTAGCAAAAAGAGATAGGATAAGAAAAGAAAGGAGAGTGACAATGAAAGAAAACCATCAACATCTTCTGTTGATGCTAAAATAGATTCTTTGGTTAGAACAATGGAGAGAATGATGGAAAGGATCAATCTAACAGATATAATTCCGCTAAGAGAAAATCAACCTGCCCTCAAAACCGAAACCAAAATGTTAGGAGAAATCCACCACAAATCAAACAAAGGGAAAAAAGGGGACCAGACCATCAAATTAGACCTCCTTTCCAAGAGAATTATGCTGGTGATAAAGGTGAAGTAGTTGGAGAGGTAGAAGAAAATCAAATAAATCTGACGGGAATAAATGACGATGAGACAATTTTTCTTACTCAAGAAGAACAAGAACTTTTTGAGTTATCTCAGACATAACTTTATTATGAAGAATCAGATGATTATAAAGAAGGATTTGAGAATGCTATCATGGAGGTTCATAGACAATACAACCTTAGGAGTAATAAAACCTCAGATAACCCTAGCAAGAAGAATTTTGATATTTTGGCTAAGAAAACCTTTGATACTACTATTAAGAAAATCACATATACTCCTTCCAAGAAAACAGTTGAAAATTCAGGTAAAAGGACAATAGAAACTCCTTCTAAAAAGATAGTTGATATTGCTTCAAAAACAACTCAAACATATATCCCATCCACTAGTCAGCAAAAAGAGCCTATCCCAAAATATGTTGCTGATAAATTAGACTTCCTAAACACGAGTAAAGTTCATACATCCTTCAATATTGAGAATGAGTTATCAAAACTCAAAATAGATATTCCTCTAACTGAGTTAATGAACAAAAATGTGTACAAATCTCAGGTAATGAAAGCTCTTAATATGGGGGAAAATATAGATACTGTCAATTTGAATGATGACCAACCTGAACTTTTATTTGGACCAGAAGTAGATGGCAAGCCTCAGGAAGGGTGGTGTGATTCCCTTCTATGTTAGACTAAATTTTCATGACAAAATTATGCATAATACCATGCTATATTGAGGTGCTTCACATAACTTAATGCCTAAGGCTATCATGGAGAAATTAGGACTTTACATTACCAAACCATATAAGGATTTATATTCTTTTGATTCTAGCAAAGTGAGATGCTTAGGTCTTATCAAAGATCTGTGTGTCACTTTGGCTCAAATTCTAGCCAAAAGTTCGGTGATGTATATAGTGGTTGCATATACCCCCTAAGTATGGCATGTTGTTGTCACGCTCATGGGGAGCTAAGTTGCAAGGAACCCTATAGATGGATATGATTTTTTCTACCATACCAGTCTTTGGTTAGCAAAAAAGATTGTATAGGGAGACCTAGATGAAATTCACGGTGAGGAGTCAAGATAAGCCACACAACTATCCTCTTTACTTTGTCCATTCAGATTTGGACTCTTTCATTCTTTATAATGATGGAGACATCAACACACACGTTGCTAACTCAAAGATTGATATCTGTGAAATAGATGAAAACCAAACAAAAACAGTGGAACTGGACACTCAGCTTGAACCTCTTTGGAACATGGACTTTGATGGATCTTGTAGCAAAGAGGGTTCTGGAGTAGGAGTTTCGGTTTCAAATTCAGGAAATAATCATGATGAAGGACATTCATACAAGCTTAACTTCCAATGCACCAATAATATAGTTGAATATGAAGCACTAATAATAGGATTACAATTATTCAAAAAATTGGGTTCTAAAAGAATTTCCATTCATGGGGATTCTGAGGTAATCATAAAACAAATAAAAGGAGAATACTCTGCAAAATACCCCATATTAAGAGCATATAAAAATGTTGTGCTGGATTTTTTGGAAATTTTCATGGAATATGACCTTTGTGCAATCCCTAGAAATAAAAATATTCTTGCTAATAGTCTTGCTTTTTCTTCCAGTACCTATAAAATGTCCCACCCCAATCGAAAATACACAGTGGAAGTGAAACACAGACCAAATGTTCTAGAAAATGTTAGATATTGGCAAGTGTTTGGCAATGATAAACAATTGAAAATTTTCTGAAATCTAAGGATGAGTTTGAAGAAGATAGTATAGATGTAGAGTGTGATTTAAAATATAAAATAGTTGTAAATTCTGATTTAGAGAAACAATTGGACAACACAGATGTGAATAAACATGTAGATAAAGCTGTAAATAAACTAGAATTTCTTGAAATAGATCAAGAGATAGAAGAATTTGAAATACTTCAATTACAATATATTGTTTTGCCTATAGGTTTGGTTCCATTATAAGAGTTGTTTGGCTTTAATGATTTATCTAAGAAATCTAAGATTGAGCCCACAGGGGCAGATGTCGAAGAATGCAACATAGGTAGTGAAAACGACCCAAAAATGATAAAGCTGTCTATCATTACCACCTGCTGAAAAGCATAAATACATTGCTCCGTTCAAAGAATTCACTGATGTCTTTGCGCAGAGTTATGTAGATCTAAAAGATTATGATACTAGTATAATACAACACAAAATTCCCATGAAAGAGGATCATAAACCCTTTAAACAAAAACTTTGAAGAATAAATCCAGTACTGACGCCTTCAATTAAGAAAGAAACAAAGAAAATGTATGATGTTAAGATCATATTTCCTCTGAGGTACTAGAAATGGGTTTCCAATATAGTAATAACAAGGAATAAAAAATGTGAAATAAGATTGTACATAGATTTTAGAAACCTTAATAAAGTTTCACTAAAAGACAACTACCCTTTACCTAAAATGGACCACATTTTACAAAAGGTAGTTGGATATAGTAGGATTTCTTTGTTAGATGGTTTCTCAGGTTATAACCAAGTTTTGGTTCACCCTGATGATCAGGATACGACAACTTTTAATACTCCACGGGGTACCTTCATGTATGTGAAGATGCCTTTTGGGTTAATGAATGTTGGAGCGACATTTCAGAGGGCAATGGATATTTCTTTTGCTAATGAAATTGGCAGATTTATTGTTATATATATAGATGACATCACTGTTTATTCCAAAACTAGTGAAGAGAATTTGTTACACATGAGAATAGTTTTTGAGAAATTTAGGAGGTTTGGAATTTCACTTAATCCTAGGAAAACACTTTTTGGCCTCGAAGAAGGAAAAATTCTAGGTCATATCATTTCCAAAGAAGGCATTAGGATTGATCCCAGTAGGATTGAAGCCATCTTGAAAATCAGTCATCCTAGAAACATTAAATAACTTCAATCATTTATTGGAAAAATAAAGTTCCTAAGAAGATTCATTCCCAACCTTGTAGAACTCCTCAGAAACATAACAAACATGCTAAAAAGAGATTCATAAATAAGATGTAACATTGAAGCTAGGTAGTCATTTTATCAAGTGAAACAATCTTTGACTAAGGCACCAGTCCTGATCAACCTATATTTTACTAATGATTTTAAAATATTTTCATTTGCATCTGAACAAACTGTTGTAGCAGTTCTTTTACAGAAAAACAATGAGGGAAATGAGCAACCCATTGCATTCTTTAGTAAGGATTTAAGAGATGTTGCATTGAAATATAACATAATGGAGAAACAAGCCTTTGCCCTAATAAAATAAATTAAATATTCCAGAGTATATATTCTCCATTCTCATATAATTGCTTATGTGCTAAATGTCGTGGTTAAGGATATTTTGACTCAAAATAGATCAGATGGTAAAAGAGGTAAGTGGATTTCCATTATTCTTGAATATGACATAGAAATCAAACCAGCCAAGCTCATTAAGGGACAAGGACTAGCCAAATTGATGTCTAAGTCTAATTTTCATGCCTTGGATAACAATTTTGTAGTTGCATTAGATGATCAAGAGGAGCATGAGACTCCACAAATAGATGAGGATTTAATAACCTCACCATGGTATGCAAACCTCATTTTTGTATTATTCAATTTAAATGCTCCTTCTGGTTTGACTAAGACAAAAGATATATTTCTTAAGTTGAAGGCAGTAAAATTTTGCATCGTAGATAAAATTTTATATTGGAAAGATGCTGGTGGAATTTTACTAAAATGTTTGTTGAAGGATGATGCAATGATCTGAAAATGAATGCTAGTTATTGCTGTGCTAGTTTCATTTCAAATATAAACTTTTCTTTGCTTTTTTTTACTTATCCTTCATAGGTTTGTTTATGAGCATGTGATTGTCAAACAATGTACTTAGTGAAATTATGAGATTGTCATTAGCTTAGAAAGCATAATTTTAAATGACAGAATAGAAGCAATATAAAACACAAAAAACACACATAACAAAGATTAACACACATAATTTTGATAAAGGAGTTCACCCCTCCTGGGCTACATCTCCTTGGTCCAGCTTCATAGTGTGGGCCTTTGTATTAGCTTCAAGTGTTCTGTTGCAAGCATCAGAACCTCTTGGAACTTGTTCCAATGAGTTTAACACATCATAATCTCCCAAAAATGACTATTTGTTTGCTGAATTTGGACTCTGCATGCTCTGGAAATGACCCTAACACCTGGTGGCCCTAACCTTCAAAAATATTCAAATGCACAAAAACACCTGTAGATGACCTTTTCTGCCTCTGTAACTTGCTCCATTAAGTTCCCAACATGACAATTAGCTTAGAATGACTCTTTCTGAGCTCTGTTTGGGCGAAAATTGAGGGAGTTATGACCAAAACTGCTTATGCCCCAATTTCTCCTCTAAAACTGGAGGAACTGCCAGTTAAAATTCTAATTTTAGAATTTCCGCCAGAAATGGTGCGCCCTCCAAAAGTTCCGCCAATCATAAACCGTAGTTAATTAACACTAAGCACGTTTTACGGGTGGATAAGCACAATGTTTAATGTGATAAGCGCGGTTAGCTCTAATTGCGGCTTATCGTGGTTAAACCACGTTTTAACATTAATTAAACGCAATAATTATAAATTTTGCCCGTTTTTTTGGATTAGCTCCTGGTTTCGGAACTGTGGCCACATGGGGAGGTGGCTGGCTCCCTCCAACAAACAACCGTCGAGTGCATAAACTATTTGTTAACGCAGAGGGCATAGTGGGTAAGGAACACTCGGTAGGAGAGCTAGCAACGACGTTGGTTGGTTGGCGGAAGGTCGTGGGTTCAACCCCCACTCCGCCATATAATTTTACACAGAATTTTAATAAAACTCCTCTACTAACTTTGGCAACTCGCTCCAAACTTAACCTTCACTATTGGTTAGTAAGAGCTCCTCCATACTTGGTTAGATCCACCGAGAGGTGGGTTTTCAAAATTGAAGATGTATATATATATATATATATATATATATATATATCTATATATAATACCACCATAGAAACTTAAATTTCCAACATTAATGTAACCAATAATTCAACCCCCAAAGGTTAGGAGATGGCCCAACAGAGAGGAGAAGTGGCGCCCTCTAGTTGGGTTGTACTCCAACCTTAAAAGCATTTCAAATTCCAACTTGGGAAGCATATTGGAGGTCATTGGACAATTTCTCTCTTCACAAACCCATCTGACGAATCTAAAGATGACACTTGTCATAGAGGCACCGGCTGCAATCTAGAAAATATTCCTTACATTGTTGACTGTACCCACCACATCATCACTGTACCTATTCTGCTCCTTTTTTGCTTGTTTGGAAAACGAACAACAAAAGATAACTTAGTCATACGAACTCGGATTTTGATGAAACGAGTTGCGTCAGAATCCTGGCAACGAACTCTATCCATCCGTTCAAGTTCAAAGAAATTTCGAGCACTTTAAGTTTTTAGCTAAAACTTGAGCCTTAGATCATGCAGAAAGAACTATGCAGGAATTTCATGAAGGAGATTGCGGTGGAAATTTGTACTGGAAAACCATTGCTAACAAGATCCTTAGAGCTGGTTTTTACTTGCCTACCATTTTTCCTGATGTCCATAAGAAAGTTACGTCCTGCCACAAGTGCCAAATTTTTGAAGGAAAAAGAAAACTATTGCCCCTTCTCTTGAAACCTATAACTGTTGAAAGCACTTTCCAACAGTGGGGTTTGGATTTCATTGGAGAAATCCATCCTCCATCCTCTGCCCAACATAAATGGATCCTCACAACCACTGATTATTTCACCAAATGGATTGAGGCCACACCCTCCAGACTAGCAACTAATGCTGTGATTATCAAATTCCTAGAAACCAATATACTGTCAAGATTTGGATGTCTAAGTAAGCTTATCACAGACAATGAAACAACTTTTACGTCAAAGAAAATGGTTGATTTCTACAGCAGATATCATATCACTCTAGGAATTTCAACTTCTTATTATCCTCAGGGTAATGGATTAGCTGAATCATCAAATAAAAGTTTGGTCAACATTATCAAAAAGCTGCTAGAAGATAACAAAAAGTCATGGCACAACAAGCTAATAAATGCACTTTGGGCTGATAGGCTTACCACAAAGAAATCAATTGGCATGTCACCATACCAATTATTTTATGGAATGGATGTTGTTTTTCCATATTATTTATGAGTTTCAGTTATGAATATAATTCAAGAGTTGCGGGTTGAACCAAATGATACTCAGAGAAGAATAAATTAGACCATTCAATTGCAACAATCCAGGGAATAAGTCTATAAAAAAACAAAGGTTATCTAGGAGAATGTCAAAAATATTTTTGATAGAAGAACCAAAGCAAATGATTTCAATTTGGGTGACACTATTTTAAAGTGGGATTCAAGAAGAGAAGACAAAGGAATGCATGGAAAGTTTGATAACCTGTGGAAAGTACCATACATAATTTATGCTTTAGGAGGTCACAATGCATTTTTTCTCAAAGATTTGGATGGAATATAAATGCTTGGTGGACCTATGAATGGTAGGATTCTGAAGCATTATTTCTCACAAGAATAGAGGTGTTTCTTAGATAAGTTAATTATAAATATCATTATCTTTACTATTTTTATTGGGTGACCTATTAACAAAAGTTAAAGCCCGTAGAGAAGGCCCTAAGCTTCTGATTGATGTGCCACCATAATTACTACAACAACAAAAAGAAATGAGATGCAGACATTGCTGAAATAGAACATTCAAGGCTACTGATCAAAGGTTCTTGGCACCTCACATGGAGAGTGCCATCCCCAATTGGAGCCACTGTTAGGGTCGTATAATTTATAGGATCTCAAGGTGATTGGATATTTTATCTTAGTAATATAATGTTGTAAATAATATTTCAATTTTCAAATTATTTCCCAAAATAAATATAAAAGAAAATGAAAAGAGGGTATTAAAAAAAAATAGAATAAAGACAAAAGAAAAGAAAAGAAAAAAAATGAAAAAGAATAAAAAATAAATATGAGAACCCCACAAAAGAAAAACAAAAGGAAATAATACTCAAAGTGTTGCAAATCTAAATGCCACTACTCAATAGATAGTTTCATTATGTTAAATAAAATGAAGGTTGTGTGCATCTTTTTGAAAATGACACAATCATTAGTCATTTGTTTGATCATACAGTTTAATCACGGTTAAACAAGTTTAAATTTTTGTTAATTTGATAGAGAATAAGATTAGCCAAACTGTTTAATCTTGGCTAATGTTAGTTAGGTAGAAAATGACATTGATTTAATTGTCTAAGATGAATCAAGGGAGAAATAAGGGGATAGTTTAGAATAGGTTTTGTTTTTCATCAGAAGTAAAATGAGGGTTTTCTATTCTAAATGCACCCTTAGGAAGAAATGAATAAAATGATTAGTTTTTTGACTAGGTAAAAACTTGAAGTTAAAATGGTAGAGGAGGATAATTTGATTTCCAAGGACACACTATTGCAATTTTGGCTTAAGTTTCAAAACATTATGAAAAGTGCATAAAAGGTTAATTTTTTCAATACATTAATGTTTTAAACCCAAAGTTCCGCCATAGTCTAAAGTCCACTACACGACAAAATTTCTGTCAAGTTGTGATTAAAGCACCCCTATCTCTCATCTGCCCGATCGACCGCAATGCCAAATCAACGATCCTTGTTATTTTTTGGCCCCCCCTTGCTATCCTGTCTTTACCGTCGGAGTGGGGGTGGGGGGGTTCGAAAAGGTGATTTCCCCCCCCTTCCACTCATTCCCTGCCTCGTGGCAGTATTTGTTGACCAATCAATGCCATTCCCGAGGGATTACCATTAGTGCATTAAATTTTCCTTGGTAACCGTTTGAAAACCTCAATAGACCTGTGCCTACAATGGAAAACCCATGAAATATTTAAAAACCCTGTTGCATAGCCATTTCTTCCTTTCTGCTACATAATTTTCTGCAATTCATTCTAATTTTCAAGTTTTCCAATGTGCATTGAAGTTATTCCAAGTGACCAAACACCTAATCGAGCACCTAGCATCTCAATTCCTTCTCTGATAAGTGACAACCTACAAAAATTCTCGGTTTTTCGCTTATCTGAGAATGAATTGGGATGCTAGGTGCTTGATCGAGTGTTTGATCGCTTGGAAGAACTCCAATTAAAAGATAATGTTTTGCCTAGAGGTTTGGTTCCATTAGAAGACTTGTTTGACTTTAATGATGTAGCTAAGAAACCTAAGATTGAGCCCACATGGGCATATGTAGAAGAATGCAACATAGGTAGTGAAAAAGACCCAAAAATGATAAAACTGTCTAAGTCATTACCACCTGCTGAAAAGCAGAAATAAATTGCTTTGTTCAAAGAATTCACTGATGTATTTGTGTGGATTTATGAAGATCTAAAAGCTTATGATACTAATATAATACAACACAAAATTTCCATTAATGAGGATCATAAACCCTTTAAACAAAAACTTCAAAGAATAAATCCAGTATTGATGCCTTTAATTGAGAAAGAAATAAAGAAAATGTATGATGTTAAGATCATATTTCCTCTTAGGTACTATAAATGGGTTTCCAATATAGTACCAACAAGGAAGAAAACAGGTGAAATCAGATTGTACATAGATTTTAGAAAACTTAATAAAGTTTCCTTAAAAGACAACTACCCTTTACCTAAAATGGACCACATTTTACAAAAGGTAGTTGGATCTAGTAGGATTTCTTTGTTAGATGGTTTCTCAGGTTATAACCAGGTTTTGGTTCACCCTGATGATCAGGATAAGACAACTTTTAATACTCCATGGGGTACCTTCATGTATGTGAAGATGCCTTTTGGGTTAATGAATTTTGGAGCCACATTTTAGAGGGTAATGGATATTTCTTTTGCTAATGAAATTGGCAGATTTATTGTTATATATCTAGATGACATCACTGTTTATTCCAAAACTGATCAAGAGAATTTGTTACACTTGAGAAGAGTTTTTGAGAAATGTAGGAGGTTTGGAATTTCACTTAATCCTAAGAAAACACTTTTTGCTCTTGAAGAAGGAAAAATTCTAGGTCATAACATTTCCAAAGAAGGTATTAGGATTGATCCTAGTAGGATTGAAGCCATCTTGAAAATCAATCATCCTAGAAACATTAAATAACTTCAATAATTTATTAACAAAATAAAATTCCTAAGAAGATTCATTCCCAACCTTGTAGAACTCCTCAGAAGCATAACAAACATGCTAAAAAGAGATTCAGAAATAAGATGTAACATTGAAGCTAGGCAATCATTTGATCAGGTGAAACAAGCTCTGACTAAGGCACCAGTCCTGATCAGCCCATATTTTACCAAGGATTTTATAATCTTTTCATTTGCACCTGAACACACTGTTGCAATAGTTCTTTTACATAAATCCAATGAGGGATATGAGCAACCCATTGCATTCTTTAGTAAGGATTTAAGAGATGTTGCATTGAAATATAACATAATGGAGAAACAAGCCTTTGCCCTAATAAAAGAAATTAAATATTTCAGAGTATATATTCTCCATTCTCATATAATTTCTTATGTGCCAAATGCTGTGGTTAAGGATATTTTGACTCAAAATGGACCAGATGGTAAAAGAGGTAAGTGGATTGCCATTATTCTTGAATATGATATAGAAATCAAACCAACCAAGCTCATCAAGGGACAGGGACTAGCCAAATTGATGGCTGAGTCTAATTTTCATGCCTTGGATATCAATTTTGTAGTTGCATTAGATGATCAAGAGGAGCACGCGACTCCACAAATAGATGAAGCTCTTATAACCTCACCCTGGTATGAAGACCTCATTTTTGTGTTATTCAATTTAAATGCTCCTCCTGGTTTGACTAAGACAAAAGCTATATTTCTTAAGCTAAAGGTAGCAAAATTTTGCATCGTAGATAAAATTTTATATTGGAAATATGCTGGTGGAATTTTACTAAAATGTTTGTTGAAGGATGATGCAAAAAGAACTATGCAGGAATTTCATGAAGGAGATTGCGGTGGAAATTTGTACTGGAAAACCACTGCTAACAAGATCCTTAGAGCTAGTTTTTATCGGCCTACCCTTTTTCCTGATGTCCATAAGAAAGTTACCTCATGCCACAAGTGCCAAATTTTTGAAGTAAAAGAAAACTATTTCCCATTCCCTTGAAACCTATAACTGTTGAAAGCCCTTTCCAATGGTGGGGTTTGGATTTCATTGGAGAAATCCATCCTCCATCCTCTACCCAACATAAATGGATCCTCACAGCCACTGATTATTTCACCAAATGGATTGAGGGCACACCCTCCAGACTAGAAACTGATGCCATGATTATCAAATTCCTAGAAACCAGTACACTGTCAAGATTTGTATGTCCAAGTAAGCTTATCACAGACAATGAAACAAATTTTAAGTCAAAGAAAATGGTTGATTTCTGCAACAGATATCATATCACTCTAGAACATTCAACTTCATATTACCCTTAGGGTAATGGGTTAGTTGAATATTCAAATAAAATTTTGGTCAACATTATCAAAAAGCTGCTAGAAGATAACAAAAAGTCATGGCACAACAAGCTGATAAATGCACTTTGGGTTGATAGGCTTACCACAAAGAAATCAATTGGCATGTCACCATACTAATTAGTTTATGGAATGGATGTTGTTTTTACATCTTCTTTAGGAGCTTCAGTTATGAAGATAATTCAAGAGTTGCAGGTTCAACCAAATGATACTCAGAGAAGAATAAATCAGACCATTCAATTGCAACAATCTAGGGAATAAGTCTATAACAAAACACAGGTTATCCAGGAGAATGTCAAAAATATTTTTAACAGAAGAACCAAAGCAAATGATTTCAATTTGGGTGATAGTGTTTAAAAGTGGGATTCAAGAAGAGAAGACAAAGGCAAGCATGGAAAGTTTGATAACCTGTGGAAAGGACCATAAATCATTTATGCTTTCAGAGGTCACAATGCCTTTTTTCTCAAAGATTTGGATGGAATAGAAATGCTTGGTGGACATGTGAATGGCAGGATTCAGAAGCATTATTTCTCACAAGAATAGAGGTGTTTCTTAGATAAGTTCATTGTAAATATCATTGTCTTTACCATTTTTATTGGGTGACCTATTAACAGAAGTTTAAGGCCGTAGAGAAGGCCCTAAGCTTGTGATTGATGTGCCACCATAATTACTACAACAACAAAAAGAAATGAGATGCAGACATTGCTGAAATAGAACATTCAAGGCTACTTATCAAAGGTTCTTGACACCTCACATGGAGAGTGCCATCTCCAACTGGAGCCACTGTTAGGGTTGTATAATTTATAGGATCTCAAGGTGATTGGATATTTTATCTCAGTAATATAATGTTGTAAATAATATTTTAATTTTCAAATGATTTCCCAAAATAAATATAAAATAAAATGAAAAGAGGGTATTTAAAAAAAAGAATAAAGAAAAGCGAAAAGAAAAGAAAAACATTGAAAAAGAATAAAAAATAAATATGAGAACCCCACAAAAGAAAAACAAAAAGAAATAATACTCAAAGTGTTGCAAATATAAATGCCACTACTCAATAGATAGTTTCATTCTGTTAAATAAAATGAAGGTTGTGTGCAGCTTGTTCAAAATGACACAATCATTAGTCATTTGTTTGATCATACAGTTTAATCACGGTTAAACAAGTTTAAATTTCTATTAATTAGATAGAGAATACGATTAGACAAACTGTTTAATCTTGGCTAATGTTAGTTAGGTAGAAAATGATATTGATTCAATTGTTTAAGCTAAATCAAGGGAGAAATAAGGGGATAGTTTAGAATAGGTTTTGTTTTTCATCAAAAGTAAAATGAGGGTTTGCTATTCTAAATGCACCCTTAGGAAGAAATGAAAAGAATGATTAGTTTTAGGACTAGGTAAAAAATTGAAGTTAAAAGGGTAGAGGAGGATAATTTTATTTCAAAGGACTAACTATTGCAATTTTGGCTTAAGTTTCAAAACATTATGAAAAGTGCACAAAAGGTTATTTTTTTCAATACATTAATGTTTTAAACCCAAAGTTCTTCCATAGTCTAAAGTCCACTACGTGACTAAATTTCTGTTGGGTTGTGATTAAAGCACCTCTACCTCTTATCCGCCCGATCGACCGCAACGCCAAATCAATGACCCTTGTTCTTTTTCGGTTCCCCTTTGCTATCATGTATTTACTGTCGAGGGTGGGGGGGGGGGGGGGGGAGTGGTCCGAAAAGGTGGTTTTCCCACGCCAGGTCCCACACAACGTGGCGTGCTCACCATGTTTCACACCCCCCACATCAAACCACTTACCACGTCGACCCTCATCCCTTTCCCACTGTCCCTACCCATGCTCCCCCTTCCACCCATTCCCTACCGCGTGGAAGTATCCGTTGACCAATCAATGCCCTTCCCAGGGGATTACTGTTAGTGCATTAAATTTTCCCAGGTAACCGTTTGAAAACCTCAACGGACCCGCACCTACAATGGAAAACCCCTAAAATATTTAAAAACCCTATTTCATATCCATTTATTCCTTTTTGCTGCATAAGTTCCTGCAATTCATTCTAGTTTTCAGGTTTTCCAGTGCACATTGAAGTTCTTCCAAGCGATCAAACACCCGATCGAGCACCTGTCATCCCAATTCCTTCTCTGATAAGCGACAAACCTACAAACATTCTCGGTAATCCTATATTCCCACACCCCCTGTTCTGTAAATTATCCAATGATAAGATGCCTCCCAAGAATAAATGCCAGGAGGATTCTGTCAATCCACTAATCCATCCCCTTGTAGATTTTGGCCACATTCCATTAGCTGACAAAGATTATAAAATCTTTGAGACACAGTGTGAGTTCAAACTTTTCGAACTCTGCTGGTGGCTCAAGGAAAAGTTTGTAGACAAAACATATGAAATTGGACTCTAGGAGTCCAATCCCCCCCCATTACATTTTCCCCCAAACCTTCCACTCTCCTGAATTTACAAGAAAATTCCAAGCCTACTATGTCCCAAACCAGAGAGAAATCAGAGCCCCTATTGGTGAAATTTTCTTCACCATTACTACTAAAACCATAGATCAAATGTTGCAGGCCCCCTCTGTGGAAACCAATACCCCCTTCTCAATAGAAGCCTTGAAAAAATTATACCAAAAGCTTGATTTTTCTAAGAGAGCCCAGATTTTTGACCTTTTCTTACCTGAAAACACCAAATTACCAAGAAAGAATCCACCTTATCCTTCCTCAATTTTCCCTGATCAAGCCAAAAAAATTATATCCGTGATATCCTACATTTTGGGCTATTATTCTGATCAGTGGGTAGATCAACCCATTCCAGGTTTCCTCTCAATATTTTCCACAGAAAATAAACCTTCAATTATTTTCAATTTCAACCAATTTCTGGCTTATAGTATTCATGAACAATTCCTGAAGTTACCAACTGAGGGAGTGATCTGGATCTTGGGGGGAGGCCCCCAAGATCTAAAATGTTGAAATGGATTTGACAATATCTGCAAAATTAGAATGCCAGAACAAAAGGGAGAACACAAAGCAAATAAAACCACAAAGAAACTATTTTTATTAAAACAGAGAATAACTGTAGAAGCTACATTGTGGTGGACAATATGTCCTTTTACAAACTGAGGCTTGTTATTTATAGCCTTTTTTGAGTTACAATACCATGTGTAGATACCATAGGTGGATACCATGGGTCAATACCATGGGTAGATACCACTTAGAATACCATGGGTAGATACCACTTACAATACCATGGGTAAATTCCATGTGTGGATGAATACCATGTGTGGATACATACCATGGGTCAATGACATTTACAATACCATGGGTGGATGGATAACATGGGTAGATGAATACCATGGGTGGATGCCATTTTCCATTCGGATAAGGGAGTGTTCAAGTATACTTCAATTCTGGTTTAAATGTTTATCTACTATCAGACAAATATATTCAAATTTTCCATGCAAAAGTTAGATGAAGAAGGGAATCAATAGTCTGTGATATTTTGGACTTCCCTAGTGATGAAAGAGAAGGAATAATTCGCTTACAAGCAATACATTGAGCAGTTTATACACCCATAAATGAGTATGTTAAATATTTCAATAGAGCCAAGGATCAGTGAGGAGATAAAAATAATTTTACACCTAACAGAGCAAGCAAATACTGGAGACTGGTACCTGTACCAGAATTACACTGAAATCAGAGTGTATGGGTGTGAGTTTTCACCATAAAAAATTCCAAAATAATTGCCCATGAGGATATTTACATTATAATATATTAGAAAAATGCTCAATTCAGATGAAATACACTTTGTTTCAGCGAAAAAGAAATCACAGTTTAGAATCAAGACACAGGTTGTCTATTTTGTGTGTAACAAAAAGTCAACAGGAGAAGCATATAAGCTTCTCAAATAAATGAAGTTCATTTTAAGTTTCATATGGTCTTAAGACCCTCTGGGTATAATTTCCAAATTGAGAGTGGAAAAAAAAACTACTCCATATGCACATACCCAGAGGCCTAAAATTGAAAGATACGTGAACTAGTTGACTTGGGTAGAAAATACATTGTAGGAAGCTCGGGAGAAGCTTGTTTCTTTTTCTATTTAACAAATTCCTGTTCCTTAGGAGAAATTAGCCAAGAGACGAAGAGAAGAAGAATCACCTTCAGTGACAGATAGTGCAGGGAAGGAGTTTAAAATCATGTACAGAAAGAGGAAAAAATTTAATCCTAAAGTAGATTCAGAGAAGAATCTAGAACAAGAAGTTGCTATGATAGTCAAGGAAACATAATCATCATCTCAAGTAGACAAAAAAATTTCTACATCTCCAATAGTATCATCAGTATCCCAGGGTTAGCAAAATATAATCCAAACTTCAAAGGTTGTTCAAGGAGAGAAATAAAAGAGTATCGTTGACAGATATAGAGAAATCAAGCTTAATAATGAAATTATTAATAACAAAACTTATACTCAGTTTTGGAAGCAAACTTATAGCTCACAGAGTAGACTGCTTTCAGATTTTGACTCAGAGAAAGGGAGGATGCAGATGGCCTTCCTTGAGGCTCAAATCCCACAACCTAAATATGCTGCAGATTATAAGAAGACAACATTTGATTTTGAAACTAAAGATATACATCCCATTGACCAATTGGAGATGCAAAAAAAAACTCGTGAGATGATATGTTCCACTCTAACCAATACTACTATGACTGTTTCTAAATTGTAGGTTTCATTTTCCAACATTCAGTCTCAGCTGAAGATGGAGAAGGTTTCTTCTATAGCAAAAGATACTAGGATCAAATATTTGGGGGATTTGGTTGTGAATATGGGCTATGATCCAGAAAACATGAAAGTTGCAGAGGAGTTGATCAAGAAGAAGAATTTTGACATTGAATCATTAAGGAAGCAGCTAAAGTTTCCAGCAACTAAAGATCCTCTCACAAAATACATTGAAGAATCTGAGACTCAGAAAGGAGACATGATGAAGTTAATCATGGAACAAAATTCTTAGATTAGACAAATGGAGACAGGGTTGGAGAAAATTACTAAGGAGAAAGAGCAGAGTTCAAAACTATCCATGATTACTCTAGATGTTGTACCTCTCATAGCAATCCCAACCACAACAGCTGCAACATCAACTACACCTTCTACCGAATCTACAAAGGTTGTTGACCAATTGACAAAGGCTGTTGAGAATTTGTCAGTTTAGATTGAGAAAATAAAGAAGTTGCAGGGACAAGTTAAAGTACTAAAATATCAGAAGACCAGGAGTGAAGCTTCACATTTGGCTGAAGCTCATAAATCTCAAATTCTGATAGAAAGGCTACAAAAATCAAAGAGAGAGTCAACTATTGGACAGACCTTGGCCCAAGCCAAGGAAAGCATAGGGATGGATATTTTGAATTCTATGACTGAAATTTGGCCATGTATCTAGATCATTTTTTAGTAGAAGGACCTCATAAAGAAAGCAACGGAGACCATTACAGAAATCAGAGAACAACTGGGTGACATGCCTACTAAAGCTACTGATATCATCAAGTTCCTAAGTTCAACGAATATTTATGAGTTGGATGATTTAGATATTGATGATAGGACATAAACCATTTTGGAGGTCAAGGAGATTCTGACTAAAAATAATCTTATTACTCAATTGGAGGAAAAGTGTCAAAGTTTGGAAATAGCAGTAAACGGGTTTTTCACCAATATAGAAGCTTTAAATCAGAAAGGGTTACCCATTGTGTTTTTAATTAATGATAAATTAATTACTCAAGAATATTATATTAAAAAACTGAAGGAAGTAGGAAAAGATAGCTCCAAATTTGCTAACATCAAAGGCATCACGATAGGTATAGCTTTCCTAGAAGAAATGGGAAATGATTTCTATATTTAGCATGAGGTAAATCACATCTTCGTGGTAAGGCCAACATTTTGAAAGTATACTAAGGTTGATGAGATTTACCGGAATGTAACCAAATTAACCATTGCAGATGAAGGCATATGGGAAAAGTTATGTGAATTACTAGACTGATTGGTAATTCAAATGTAGTTACAGGATTAGCCAACACATCAACTAGCGCAACACAACAATAGGCCAGTTCATCAACATATTCCCCCAAATCAAAGCCACCTCTCCACATAGTTTCCCACCCAACATATTACTCTGCGGAAATAGATAATTTTTTTAGAATAGTGCTAAATATACACCATCTATTGAGACAACGATTTTGTAATTATTGTATTAATCCTTCATACTTCGAAGTATTCTAGTTGATTGTTGAATATAATTATCTCCAAGTTATTGTAATTTTTTGGTTGCTGGACTCATCAATAATACAAGGACATTCTTCATAGGATTCATGTGGTGTATGAATTGGTGCTGTTTTTCTCTTGTTCTTGTGCTTATTCATTGTTTTCTTTCACTTTTATTTCTTAAAAGCTTAATTACATTACAAAAATGGTGACGAATAGGATTTGTTGAAATATGCACCCTATTTCAGCTGTAGGTAATTCCTATGTTTTCTTCTGAAGTCAAATTAAGGAATTCTTAATTGCTCCTAAGTTTCTACTGAGCCTTTGTTTTCTTCTGTTTCATATCATTTAAATTCTAAAAAGATCCAACTAGTGCAACCTAGCTTGCCCAACTACTTTAAATTTTGATGCAGTTCCAATTAATTTTTAGACTCCATAGCCATATGGAATTATAAGAATTCAATCAACCAAAACAATTCAATAAAAAAAAACAAACAAACAATTTGCGCAGTCATAACTAGCCTAAAATTTACATAAAACAAAGCTAAAATTTACAGAGATATCCCTCTCTGAAGCTGGCAAGGCTAGATCCCAGCTTCCAAAGCAGTTTTGATGTTTTCCTCTGTGTTTACTCTCACAATCTAAAAAATTACAGAATGATAACATAATATACATGTTTAAACAAAAAATCTGAGCATAGGGGTCTCACACTTCTCTGAGAATCGCTAAGAAGCATTGTTCCCTTATATCATTAGCTACATTTTCATCTATTAGGTCTTAGATAATGTAGAAATTTGAATAACTGATATATTATTCACCGATATTCTCCTGATCACACACTATTTGACTTCATGCACAATACATAATCTCTTCTACCATTGATCATTAATTGCGGAAATAAAATCAATTGCATGCACACATTAAAACCATAAAAATTCACACATATGAACACAATATGTAATGGGAAAGATTAAAGCTGAAAACCCACAACTATCTATATATTATATATGTCATAGAGATCATGTAACAATCATTATACAAAGCTCCTCACAAGCTCTCAGTATAATCTCCACTTGCTACACACTAATCAGGCCCGATCTTGCAAATCCCATGCACCGATCTTTGCCAGCCCTTAGCCTGCCTCTACTGCGCAATCCCTACTGAAGAATGCCTCTTGATGAGAACGAATTACCCCAGCCTTGCTCACGTAGTCTTTATAGGCATCTCTACTAAGTGTTGGATGCAAACCATGCATCACTTATATTCACAACTGATAGTCACACTTGCCCTTTCACCTATCTCTGCACTGGTCTCCATTGAAACTGTCCATGCACTGAAGTTAACTGATGTGTTCTTTATTTGATTAATGAGTTTATAATTAGTGAATTAATTAATAATTAATTCACACCACTCTCACTAATTGTATCAATCAGTTAAACTAGATACAAATAGCTCAACTATGTTTAGATTAGTTAAACTGAACACAACTCCATTAACTTCCTCAATGAACTCCACCAAATTTTGTCACATGAGTTCTAACTTAAGTATCCATGCAATAGATCCACTTAACCCTTAGGAATAGTGTAATTCCTTCTTTCAGCTCCTGTGTCACATCTGTGCACTTAACTGAAGTGCTCCAAGAGAATAAGATAATGTTTAGAGTCCAAGTATTATTAAGAGCTAATAATATTCGACATATCTATTTTTAGACTAGAAATCTAAAAATAGATTCCGCCCAATATGTCTAAAAATAGAAGTCCATATATTTTTTCCAACTTGACCAACCATCCACAAATAGCATCCCACAACTCATATAATATGATCGACATGTCTAAAAATAGACATAGTCTAAAAATAGACTTTGCGACAAAAATCACCTGTGTGGGCCCCACCTAGTTTAGGTGATCACTTTCCAACTAGGATTAGGAATGATGTTTCAGGATGCCTCCTTCACTGTTTCTTGTTGCAATATTCAACACTCCCTCTCAACAAGAAAGGACTGTCATTGCATGCGACATGCAACTCCATGCATTCGCCCTACAACCTTCACAAGCGCCATGCAACTCCATGCATCTACTCTGCAACTCCTCTGAAACTGAATAGGCTCAAAACAACTCAATCAGTCTGATGCATCTATCATCAAAGTCTTCGACTTCTGTTGGTACCAACTACACATGTCATCAGGAACCACTGCGTTGTTGAACTCTTGCACCCATGCACTCTGCACTTGCTGTCAACTCTGATCCGCGCTGCAGTATCCGACACTGTCACTTTGATCTGCCTGAATCAATCCAACTGATCACGCTACTACTGCTCTATGGGCACCTCATAGCCAGGTTCAATTCATGAGATCCACACCATTTCCATGAATCCTACCCAGAAATTTCTTCTTGGATTAATCATGCATGTTGCCCCACCTCTCACCTGGTGGTATAGCTGCATGCACTCCCTCTGCCCATCTAGCACGAAATTTCTCTGCATGACTGGTTTCTCCCACTCCATGATCCTCATCTTGTGGCTACTCCACATCCCTAGGTTCACTCTTACCTGCATGCAAAATTTGCTCCCTCTCAAGCATCAATTGCATGTCTTTCTTGCACTTCCCAACATTAGGAAGCTCCGTAGAAATCCCATATACTTCAAGTCTGTAGAGATTCTTTGCTTGAATCCCAACCTTCTTGACTTGTCCTATTGCTTTGTGCTGAAGGAAAACTTTTCCTTCACTAAAGACAACATCATACCCTTTATCCTCTAACATTGCGACTGAGATTAAATTCTTCTTTAAACCTGGAACATGCACTACATCTTGTAAAAGAATGAGTTTACCTGACTCCCTCTAAAAGGTTATGGTACCAATGTCAGTTTCATTGTATCGTCCATTTTCGCCCAAATCAACATGCAACTGGAGATCTTTCTCCACCAAGTCATTGAAAAGATTCACATCTCCCCTCATGTGAAAGGAAGCGCCACTATCAAAATACCACCCCGATCCAAATGCACTAGACACCATGCATGCGATCAATGAGAAGTCTAGCTCAAATTGCAAGGCAAGAACCTCACTAGCTGCAGCTCCAGCAGCCTAATTGTTCTTCTTCTTCTGTGGACAATTTGTGGCGTAATGTCCATGCTCGTGACAGTGAAAACACTTCACTTTGGACATGTCACGCTCTTTACCATCCGCACCGGATTGAGAAGCATTCTTCTTACCCTTCCCCTTCCTTGCTTTGGCAGCCAAAGTGCAATCCTCTTCATCATCATTCTTTGACGAAGATCCATCCCTGGTATCCTGCCTTATCTCCTCCTGCACAAGATCCGACCAAAGTCGCTCCCGTCCTAGCAATTTCTCCCGACCATTGACAGAGACCTGATAGGAATGCCAACTCTTCGGAAGCCCAAGGAGAGCCAAGCTCACCAATTCCTCATCATCAACACTAACTCCTACACTCCCAAGCTCATCCCTGTAGTGGACAAACTTTGTCAAGTATACCGGAATAGTGTCATTCTTCTCCATTTTTATTTTCTTGAGTTTATCCTTGAGCGTCAAATTCCTCTGGTCGCTCTTGCTTTGGAAAAAATCTGTCAAAGCTTTCCACATCAATAATGGAGAAGCTTTACCATGAAGGCTGGAAAATATGTGATGCTTCACACCTTCCAACAGAATCCTTCGACACCTTGCTACCTTCTTTTGCCATGCGTCAAGTGTGGCAGCATCGCTAGAACCCGGTTTAGGAATTTCTGCATCTATGAGCTCCTTCAACCCATTGTCATACAACACTGCCTCCATCCTGTCCTTCCATGCAATATAATTAGAGCTTCCCTCAAGGGCATACTCCAATCGCAATCTGTTGAAAGACATCTCAACTTTGACACCAAGAAATCACTATAGCAATTTCGAATTCCACCAGCACAAAACTCAACTGCTTCAATGCTTTGCAATTGCTCCAATGATCAATATCACTCTGATACCATGTAGAAATTTGAATAAATGATATATTATTCACCGATATTCTCCTGATCACACACTATTTGACTTCATGCACAATACAAAATCTCTTCTACCATTGATCATTAATTGCGGAAATAAAATCAATTGCATGCACACATTAAAACCATAAAAATTCACATATATGAACACAAAAAGATGAAAGCCCAAGCTTAAAGTCGAAACCCTTAACTATATGTAATTTATACATTTCAGGGAGATCATGTAACAATCATTATACAAATCTCCTCACAAGCTCTCAAGATAATCTCCACTTGACACACACTAATCGTGTCCCGATCTTTGCAAATCCCATGCACCCATCTTTCCCAAACTCTCACTTACCTCAAGTCGCAATCCTTGGCCGAAGAATAGTTTCCCATGAGTTCGAATTGCCCCACCTTTCTCATGCGCTCTTAAAGGCATCTCTACCACAAGTTGATGCAACCATGCATCACTATAGTCACTGATCGATAGTCACAATCGTTCCTTCACCTATCTCTTCACTGGTCTCCACTGAAACTGTCCATGCACTGTAGTTAACTGATGTATTATTCAGTTGATTAATGAGTTAATATTTAGTGAATTAATTATTAATTAATTCACACCACCCTCACTAGTGTATCAATCAGTTAGACTAGATACAACTAGCTCAACTGTGTCTAACTGAGTTAAACTGAACACAACTCCACCAACTACTTCTACAACTCCACCAAACTCTGTCACATGAGTTCTAACTGAAGTCTCCATGCAATAGCTCCACTTAACCCTTATGAATAGCGTACCTTTCCGTCGCTCCTGTGCCACATCTGTGCACTTAACTGAAGTGCTCCAAGAGAATAAGATAATGTTTAGAGTCCAAATATTATTAAGAGCTAATAATATTTGACATATCCATTTTTAGACTGGCAATCTAAATATAGATTCCACCCAATATGTCTAAAAATAGAAATCCATCTATTTTTCCAACTTGACCAACCATCCACAAATAGCATCCCGCAACTCATAGAATATGATCGACATGTCTAAAAATATACATAGTCTAAAAATAGACTTTGCGACAAAAATCACCTGTGTGGGCCCCACCTAGTTTAGGTGATCACTTTCCAACTAGGATCAGGACTGATGTTTCAGGATGCCTCCTTCACTATTTCTTGTTGCAATATTCACCGTATACATTGTGCATTGATTTAAAAATCAAAACATGAGGATATCCATACATCATCATTGTCAGAATACATGCTCATAACCAACAAAATAACAAAAAAAATATCAGGAATACATCAGCCATATAATCCACATATAAACCAATACAAACACACATAAGATGCCAAGGAAGGAACTTCTAATTAATGAAATAAAAAGAAACCAACCCGCTATGGGACTACCACGTTCCACCTGACCGTAGATTGGCTGAGCCAAATCTCTCTTCATCCAATCACCCCCCGTGCCATATTCCAAGCATGAATGTGGGACTCAACACAAAAGAACCAACCAAGGCATCCCGAGGAAAAACCACCTCACTCTCATCAATAGAAACTAGGATTTATGTTGGGTGTGGAGCCTGATTATCTTCTTTATTTTGTATCACAACGTTGGACCCCTATTCTTAACGAGGTGGAAATTCCGCCTGTAATTAAACACTTCCTAGGGGATCCAGGGGGGGCGGGGCAGTGCCCCCGAAGCTAAAAACAAATTTAAAATTTCCCTATAAAATTATTGTAATTTATAGTCAATCTGGGCCGTTCATTAGGCAGATGATCTGACGGTAGAAGTTATGTTTAATTTAGGGTTTTTTTTCCCTAGAAGGCAACCCCTCGTTTTGTATGAGGGTATTGCATTTGCTACCGTGTATGTATGTGTATTATCGTAGTGAGAAACAGAAGGGTGTTGAAAATGCAACAAGATGATGGAGCTTATAAAATGAAGTCGCTCACTGGCGGCCCGCAAAGTTATTTTTGGCGCAAAGTTCATTTTTAGACTACGTTCATTTTTAGACACAGGGATCATGCGCTATGAGTTGGCAGGATGCTATTTATGGATGATTGGTCGAGTTGGTAAAAATAGATGACCCTCATTTTTTAGACATGTTTCTATTTTTAGACCTGTCGAGCTGTGTACTGTAATCAAATATTATTAGCTCTTAAGAATATTAGGACTATAAACTTTATCTTTTCCTCTTGGAGCACTTCAGTTCGAGCTACAGATGTGGCACATGCAGCTGGCAGAAGGAAATTCGAATTTCCTATTAGTTATTTGAGCTATTGCATGGTTGACTTAAGTTAGAACTCATGTGGCATAGTTTGGTGGAGTTGATGAGACAGTTGATGGAGTTGTGTTCGGTTTAACCTAGTTGAACTAGTTGTATTTAGTATAACTGATAAATACACTAGTGATGAGTGGTGTGAATTAATTAATAATTAATTCACTAGTTATTAACTCATAAATCAACTAAAGAACACATCAGTTAACTGCAATGCATGGACAGTTTAGTGGAGACCAGTGTTAGAGGTGGGTGAAAGGGTGTGATTGACTATCAGTTGTGACCATTGATTATGCATGAGATTTGCACACACTTTGATGGAGATTTCCAATGAGGATTGCGTAGTTGGAGCTAGTGGGATTCGAACTTGGATCTCACTCATTACTCACTTGGATTGCGCAGTAGAGGCAGGCGGGCTTGTGGAGGAGATTTGAACCCCTGACTTGTTCAAATCTCATATAGTTTTGTGTGTAGCTTTTTGAGATAGTACTGAGTACTTGTGAGGAGTATTGTGCTATGTGTTGTTACATGTTCTCCATCATTATAATATACAGATAGTTGGGGGTTTTTAGCTATTGCTTTCCCCATTACATCCTGTGTTGATATGTGTGCTTGATTGTGTTTTAATGAGCGCATGCGACTGCTTTCTATTTCCGCATATTGATGATCAATTGTAGAAGAGGTTATGTATTATGAATGAAGCTTAAATAGTGTGTAATTAGGATAATATCGGTGAATAATTCAGCAAATTATTCAAATTTATACATGGTATCAGAGCGAGAATTGATCATCGGATCTATTACAGTGATTACAATTTATTTCGGTAGACAGAGTCTGTAAGCGGGCCAGGTAGCCTCTGGATCCATCCTTTCTCTGAAAGGTGATATATCCGTGAAATTCTTACGTACCGATCTTCCGTGCTAGAAATAATTGCTCGTCGTATCTTGGCGCAGCTCGCCTTGAGTTTGAATCTCGACCATAAAGAATTTGAATTCGAATTGGCAATATTTTCGAGGCTAAAGTTGAAATGTCTTTCAACGGATTGCGACTGGAATATTCCCTTGAGGGCAGTTCGAATTATGTTGCATGGAAGGACCGGATGGAGGCGGTATTAGATGATAACAGGCTGAAGGAGTTCATAGAATTTGAGATCCCAAAGCCTACTGATGCTGCTCAAGTTGAGGCTTGGCAAAAGAAGATGGCGAAATGTCGAAGAATTTTGTTGGAGGGCTTGAAGGATCACATTGTATCCAGCCTGCATGGAAAATATTCTCCATACCTGATGTGGAAAGCGTTGACAAATTTATTCCAAAGCGAGAGCGACCAGAGAGGAAGTTGGCGCTCAAGGAAACTCGTACATATTAAGATGGTTTAAGGTGACAAAAGATGCCGAAGTATTCCGCCTAAGTTCATCCAATGCAAAGGATGAGTCGGGAAGTGCAAGATCACGATGATGAGGAATTGGTGAGCTTCGCTCTCCTTGGTCTTCCGAAGAGTTGGCATGCCTATCATGATTCTGTCAATGGTCGGGAGAAATTGCCATGATGGGAGCGACTTTGGTGGGATCTTGTGCAAGAGGAGATAAGGCAGAGTACCAGGGACGGATCTTCATCAAAGGCAGCTCATGAAGAAAATTTCGCTTTGGCTGCCAAAGCAAAGAAGGGGAAGGGTAAGAAAACTTCTCATTCCGGTGCAAAGGGCAAGAAGCAAGACATGGCGAAAGTGAAGTGTTTTCACTGCCATGATCACGGACATTATGCCACAAATTGTCCGAAGAAGAAGAAAAACAAGCAAGCGGGAAGATCTGCAGAAGGAGAGGCTTTGGCTTCGCAGTTTGCGCTTGACTTTTCACTGATCGCATGCTTGGTTTCAAGTGTGATGGGATCAGTGTGGTTCTTGGACAGTGGTGCGTCATTTCACATGACGGGAGATCGGGATTTGTTCTCAGATCTGGAGGACAAAGATTTGGGCGTGCACATCGAGAT
Source organism: Pinus albicaulis (assembly GCA_034641835.2). Classification (NCBI taxonomy): domain Eukaryota; kingdom Viridiplantae; phylum Streptophyta; class Pinopsida; order Pinales; family Pinaceae; genus Pinus; species Pinus albicaulis. The sequence goes on along the minus strand of CM076579.1, from coordinate 1,469,779,982 downwards.
GGGCGATGATGGTAGATACAGTGCGACTGGTATCGGTACCATATCCTTTCAGAGGGAGTCTGGTAAACCCTTTGTATTGAAGGATGTCATGCATGTACCTGGATTGAAGAAGAACTTGATCTCCGTGGCGATGTTGGAGGATAAGGGGTATGATGTGGTCTTCAGCGAAGGAAAAGCCTTCCTGCGTAGTAAGACTACTAGAGAGACCCGGAAGATAGGGGTTCGAACCAAGAACCTTATCGGGCCATACAGATGGTCGCGCAAAGCAATGGCATGCAAGGCGAAGGCAGACACGGATGATGGCGAGTCGTGGCACCGCCGAGATTGGGCCACCTTCACCATGGCACTTTGGAAGACACCTAACAGATTTCAACAAATTTCCTAAGGGCACTACACGCTTAAAAGGCAAGGTGTACCTTGGGAAAATTTGGTGGAAAGCCACCTTTCACGAGAAGGATAGTTGCGCCCACGATCCTCGGAGAGAGTTCACACGTACGTGTGTGGTCCTTTCCTGAAGAGTTTCGGATGAACAAAGCACAAGCACTACGTGATATTTGTTGATGATTTCTTCGTAAGTGTCGATCTTCTTCATGCAGAAGAAGAGCGATACATTCACAAAGTTCTGTGAGTTTAAAGCACTGGTCGAGAAGGATTCGTGGAAGAAGGTGATTGCTCTAAGGAGTGATAACGGTGGTGAATTCATCTCGGCTGAATTCAAGGAGTTCTGCAGCGCAGAAGGGATTCGGAGAGAGCTCATTGCACCCCATAACCCGCGGTGCGCAGAACGGCGGGTTGCCGAGCGAAGAACGTAACGACCGTGGGTGTCGCACGGCGATGTGTGACAATCGTGGCCTACCCCTTCATCATGGGCTGAGGCTTGCAATATTGCGACATAGCATATGCTGTCCTCACAAGATACTTTAAGATGAGTACACCCGAGGAGGCGTTTTCTGGTAAGAAGCCTGACATTTCCCATTTGAGGATTTTTGGTTCACCTGTTTACATTCATGTGACGAAGGATGCCAGGAAGAAGCTGGAGCCGACCGCAGAGGTTGGGATATTTGTGGGGTACACTGATACACCCCACAACTATCGTGTGTATTTTCCAGACAGCCGCAAGACTGTCGTGCGACGGGATATAAAATTTCAGGAGGAGAAAGCCATGCAGTGTTCGCTTGAGAGGGAGCTACACTTGCATGCAGATGAGGAGCTGTTAGTTCCTAAGGAGGAGCTTCCGGATGTGGATCAGCCACAAGAGGAAGTTCGGGAGGTGGAAGAAACCACCCGCGCCGCCAACTACCGAGGGTGCAAGCGCATCGTGTTTTCGAGACCCGTCCAAGATGCGCAGAAGGTTGCAGACCACCCACAACACAAACAGACAGAGATGCTCACCGCATTGGTACATCGGATACATGGCTCTGGTGAGCAAATGTGTCGGACAAAGCCATCCCTCGAGGAAGATGTGGAGGACCCCGCATGGGTAGATGCCATGGTGGAAGAGTATGATTTGACTGTCAGAAACAGTGCATGGGAGATTGTCCCAAGACCTGGGAGAGGGGTAAATCAATGGTGGGGTTCGCGATGATCTGCTGCTGTGCTAGTTGTGCGGCTGACGGGAGTGTGGAGAAGTACAAGGCAAGATTTATTTCCCGTGGCTTCTCACAGATCGAGGGGATCGATTATGAGGAGACCTTTGCACCTGTCGCAAGGTACTCTTCCATACGGACGATCCTAGCTCTCTCAGCGCAGATGGGGTGGCACATCCATCAGATGGATGTGAAGACTGCGTTCCTCAACGGAGTCATTGAGGAGGAGGTGTACATAGAGCAGCCCGAAGGTTTCGATATCTTCAGCAGTGAGTCGCATGTGTGCAGACTCAAGAGAGCATTGTATGGGTTGAAACAAGCACCTCGTGCTTGGTACACACGGACAAAACGTCAGCTACTTCTCAATTTGATTTGATTCTCCAAGAGAGAGTGCGTATCCCAACCGTACTCGTATTGTGGTGGAGGAAGCTGTCGATCATTGTACTGTATGTAGATGATCCGGTGACAACGGTGATGAGTCGTTGGATACTTTCATGCAAGGAGGATCCTTGCTAGAGAGCTCGAGATGAAGGACTCGGCCCTCCTTCTTATTTCCTCGGGATTGGAAATCCGGCGCTCAGTTGATGGACTATTATTTGTTTCTTGCAAGTATGCCCGAGAAATATTGGAGAAGTTCAACATGCACGCTCATGAAGCCCCACAGATGTGCTCTCTCGTGAGTTGGATAAAGGAGTGAGATTACCAGCTATAAAGTGGGATGCCAATTGGGTTATCGGCTGGCCAGGTCGCTTATGTATCTGGTCAATACACGACCCGATATATGCTATGCTGTTAACCAGCTTTTGCAAGCTATGGTTAAGCCTACCAAGCTCTTCTGGAAGGCAGAAAAGCATGTATTGCATTATCTTAAAGGCACATCCGGATATGGTCTGTGGTACAGACAGGAGGATGAGGTGAAGTCACAGGGTTTCTACCAGATGCGCATTGGGCCATGGTTTTAACGTAATGTAAAAGAGCAATATCCGAGAAAGTGGGGCACTTCCGATCGACAACAGCTCGTGCACAACAGAAGCAAGAGATCCATGGCACTCGCCCGGCCCGAGTTTTACATATGGCAGCAAGCTTGGCCGCATGCGAGGCTATATGGATGAGGAAGATCCTGGTCGGGTTGTTCGGGTCACACTTGGAGCCTACTGTGATTTATTGTGATAACCAGAGTTGCATTAAACTCTCAGTTAATCCAGTATTTCATGATAGATCTAAACACATCGACATCAGGTACCTTCATATCAGATATTGTGTGCAGCGGAGGATCATGTTACTTTCATACATTCCCACGGAGGATCAGGATGCTGACATCTTGACGAAGGCGCTCACTAGGAGAAAATTAGTCACTATTAGTAGGTGATAGGGGTTGCGTATAATCCATATCTTGTGAGAGGGAGTGTCAGTATGCAACAAGATGATGGAGCTTAATGAGATGAAGTCGTGCTCATCGAATTGGGCTCACAGTTATTTTTGGCGCAAAGTCTGGTTTTTTTTTTTTTTTTTAGACTATGTTTGCTTTCCTGGGGACAGGGATTCTGGCGTTCTCATGAGAGTTGCAGGATGCTATTTATGGATGATTGGTCGAGTTGGTAAAAATAGATGGACCTCTATTTTTTAGACATGGGCGGTTTCTATTTTTAGACTGTCGAGCTAAAAATAGAACAGTCAAATATTATTAACCCTTAATAATATTTAGACTATAAACATTATCTTTTCCTCTTGGAGCACTTCAGTTTGATGCTTGGATGTGGCACATGAAACCATGGTGGCGGGAACATGCTTTTCCTAAGGGTTAGTTGAGCTAATGCATGGTTGACTTCAGTTAGAACTCCAGTGGCAGAGTTTGGTGGAGTTGATGAGACAGTTGGTGGAGTAGTGTTCTGTTTAAACTAGTTGAACTAGTTGTATTTAGTCTAACTGAAAAATACACTAGTGATGACTGGTGTGAATTCATTAATATTTAATTCACTAATTATTAACTCATAATTCAACTAATGAACACATCAGTTAACTGCAATGCATGGGCAGTTCAGTGGAGACCATTTTTAGAGGTGGGTGAAAGGGTGTGATTGACTATCAGTTGTGACGATGATTGTGCATGATATTTGCACACACTTTGGAGGAGATTGGCAATGAGGATTGCGCAGTTGGAGCTAATGGGATTCGAACTTGGATCTCAATCATTACTCACTTGGATTGCGCAGTAGAGGCAGGCAGACTTGTGGAGGAGATTTGAACCCCTGACTTGTTCAAATCTCATATAGTTTGTTTGTAGCTTTTGGAGATAGTACTGAGTACTTATGAGGACTATTGTGCTATGTATTGTTACATGTTCTCCATCATTATATTATGCAGATAGTTGGGGGTTTTCAGCTATTTCTTTCCCCATTACATACTGTGTTGATATGTGTGCTTGATTATTGTTTTATGAGCGCATGCGACTGCTTTCTATTTCCGCATATTGATGATCAATTGTAGAAGAGGTTATGTGTTATGCATGAAGCTTAAATAGTGTATAACCAGGATAATCTCGGTGAATAATTCAGCAAATTATTCAAATTTCTACATAGGGAGACTATGAGAGAGAACCGAGGATATTACAACGGATCTGCTGTAAGTTGTGTCTCTTCAATTTTTGCTAGATAACGGAAAGTAAGGACTAGCTGTTTGGGGTGGACGTAGCCCAAACTGGGTGAACCACATATATCTGTGTCTCTCTAGTTTTATATGTTTTCTATGTTTGTGTTTCCGCATATTTTGTGTGTTGCATTTCTCTGTAATATATATTGTTTCTAACAATTTACCTCAATCTACACCAGATCACTAGGCCAAAACAATAAACATGTAATAACAAGATTTACCATGATCTCCACTAGATCACTAGGCCAAAAAAGGCATGGATGCCACCGGATTTCTCCACCTACATTATGAGGAATTTTCATATCTCCTAGTCTCTAGGCTTTACTGTGATCCACACTAGATCATTAGGCCCTAATTGAGACTCCACTCTATAGGTTTTACCATATATCCCATCCTGGGATTCCTAGGCGTGATGGAGAACACCCACCTCTAGGCTTTACCATATATCCCACCATTCACTGATCGAGGATTCCTAGGCCCACCGAGGCAACAAAAAATTTGACTTTACCACAACCCACAATACTATTCAGGGGTTATTAGGCAATGCATTCTTTCATTCAGAGATGCACCTCACTCAACTTCAAATTCATGTGGCAATCCAACTCAACCAAAACAAGAGAACCCCATCACACCATGGCTATCCATAAATTGCAAGGCAAGGCTAAAGAACAATGTCACACCTGGAAAAACCCACACCAATGACATATAGAGAACCACAAACACACATGTAACACCATGCATGCCAAATCTAGGAAGGAAACCACACATGCAAATCAATACCTGCAGAGAATCTTGATGTAGTTGCTTGATCCTGCTCCTCCTTGCTTTATTTATGCTTCCTCTTGGCCTTCTTTGCCTTTCTTGATCCAATGTTGAAATGATCCAAGAAAACTCTAAGTGTCCAAGAGTATGATAGAGATATAATAGAGAGAGAGCTCCAAAAATGAACTGATAAAAGGTACCAATTGATCCTCAAGCGCATTTTTATCAATGAGGCCTCTATTTTATTCATTTTCCATTATTTTCCTTCATTTTCGTCCTCACATACAACCTGTGACCTTTCACCTTCTTTTTCTCTTAATTTCCATTATTTTCATAAATAAAATGCCAATTAATGCCACTTTGCCTTTCCAAAGCCTTAGCCATTTCTTTTGCCAATTTCCTTAGCCATAATAAACCAAATGAACACCCACACTAGGATGTTTTTCCCACCATTCAACTTGTAATAAGTGTCCCATAATTTGTGGTTATTATTTTGTGTTTATTAACTTTTATTACATGGATTTTTCACCAAGGCTGTTACAATATGGTAATGGCCCACTTGTATTGCACTCTAACTATCACAATACACTGTATTAGATTTCATAAGAGGAAACCCGAGGTATCCCATTAATTTTTTAATCAAAATTGTCTCAATTCCAACATTCAATGCTCCTATGCATTTTGAACATTAGTTGTCAATAGCGAAACATCTTAGTGTTTTCTACATGACAAAATAATTGAAATAAATCCTAGACAAAAAACATATCTAGAAGCTAATTTTTGGTAATCATTATCATTAACCTAATAAAAGATGTACATCTCACCAACTCATTCAAATTTATATTGAAAAAAATAACCAAAATGTTGAAATGTGCCTTTGATATACCAAACAATCCTCTTTATGGCCTTCAAATGAATCTCCTTAAGATATTTCACAAACCTAGAGGCCAAATTAGCAATAAAATAAACATTATATATATTATGGGTCAAACAAATAAATTTCCAATAAGTTTCTAATACACACCATCATTGACACTTAGAGAAACACATTCCTTAGTTAGTTTAACCCTTGACTACAATGAAGAAGAAAAATTCTTGTAGTTTTCCACTTTAAATCTCTTTAAAATATCCAAAGCATACTTTGGCTAAGAAATGAAAATACCATTATCTAATTACATAGCTTGGATTCTAAAAAATAAATTCAACATGCTTAGGGAAACAATCTCAAATGTATATTTTAATTTCAACTTTAGACCAAAAATTGAGCTGCCATTATTCTTAATGATAACCAGATCATCCACATAAAGTATAATTAAGAGAACTACATCATTCACTTGTTGCACATAAACACTCTGATATGATTTACACCACTTGAATATTCTTGTATCGTGCCCAAAGTACTTACTTCAAGCCATATAAATATTTTTCATTAATAATACACATAATATTATTATCTTAAATAAAGATAGTGGGGATTCTCCATATAGATCTCCCAATTAAGAACCTCATATAATAAGGAGTTCTTCACATCCACTTGATGTACCTCCTAACCAAAATCCATAGTAACGAAAAGTAAAAATTCAAACATAATTCATCTTAGCTACATGGACTAATTTCTCAATGTAGTCAATATTGAACTAATGTTTTTGTATAGTGAGGACCAGGATGGTATCCGTTTTTCTTGAAGCAAACATCTATGCAACTCAATAAAGGTTTTGATCTTCCTCTTAGCAACAACATTCTGCTAAGGTGTCTAAGGTGTTTTTAGTTTCCATGAGATAAACATCCTTCAAAGACATTCATGCATTCTCCTCCATTATCAAACATCAAACATTTTAGAAGTTTACCACATTATTTTTCCACCAATTCATTAAACTCCTTAAAATTATAAAACAACATATTATTCTTCTTCAAAAGACTAGCATACCACTAAAGTGGGGAAAGAGGACTCTAAAAGTGAATTAACATGGTTATGTTATTATGATGCAAGGGTATTTTGTTTTTGGATGGAAAATGAATCAACGTGAATGGCTGCATGGTGAGAGGATGTGATGTAGGATATCCTAAAATAATCGTTCATATAATCTAGACATTTTAATGGATCATTGGTACAATTTAATTAGAGTTTTTAAACCAATGGTTTATTTTATATTCATAGTCTAAGTCCATGAGATAGTGATTACCTCAATTCGCACTAGTAAAGAGTCATTAAGTCCCAAAATAAATATATTATGAGTGGAGTCCCATCCATAATGCATACAAAATTCACCCATGGAGAGATGAGGAAAAACCTTCTAGTTGATTTGACCATTGAAGCACCAAACCCCTTGAGTAGTTTATGTATTTTTTCACATTGTGGCTAATCTATGCAAATAGTTTTATCTAAAATATTTAAGACAAAAAATTGAATGGTTTCCCACCTCTTATATTTCGGTTATAGGAGTATCAATAAAGCAAGAAAAGAATGTTAAAATGAAAATTAATTTTTTGGCTTGTGCCAATATATTCATTCTGGTTTTTGTATTCTTTGTGGGTGTGCAATGCACTGATAAATTTGGCATTTTTGTTGATAATAAAATTCAAAAGGTAATTATTGACGGTGCTGGAAATACGTCAACCAAGGGGTATCCACGATGTGAAGTTCCAATTATACCTCACACCATTTCGAATGGGAGCCCCATCTAGAGTATCGACCTAGTTGCCATGTATTCTTATAGATTTTCCTTGGATCTAACTGTCAGCAAGAGAGAGGATCATAAGTGTGCCTTCGAAGAAAAATTAAGTGTGCCTAGTGAGTGCTCGATTGTAGGTTTGTCAAGATTCTTATACTGTGGAGGGAGAGAGAAAAGTGAGCCTCTAGGAGAGAAGTAATAGTACCACCCTAGTAGAGACACACACAACCAAGAAGGATCCATCTAAAATCTAGCAGAATAGTCCACAAAAGATGCGATGATCATTATAACCAATCAATAAGAAATTTTTTTCTAGTATCCAGTAGAATAGTCCATAAGGATGTGACAACAATAAAAACCCATACACCACATTATTAATAAGATAAGTACTAAAATAAAGGAAATAGTTAAACTACTTTAGCACAGATGAAAGAAAACATGAAATACAAACATCCACAAAATAGTCTTATAAATATTCATAATCCATGCATGAAGAACGTGTTGGCCATGAGGTTCCTGATATTAAGTAAAAGTACCAAGGTAGATGTATACAATGAACACCCTAGCTCCAATAGTGGAGCGTTGGAGCCACTCCTTTCTCATCAAAAGAACTATCTTGTCTCTCTAATGCCACGTGGGATAAACCAAGGTGAAAAGTCATTTTCTCATACAATGAGGGTCTTGTATATAACCAATGGGGTGATACTTCACCTGCTTGTGACTCTTCGACTACCCTCATGGTTGTTTGACTTCCTATGATTTTTTGACTTTACATCGCTCTTCATATTATGTATGTGTCCTTTAGACTTCCACTTTACAATACAGTTTGAATAGATAATTACATAATCCAAAATAATGATGTGGGATATGATGAATTGTGATAGGACTTGACATGACACTGATGACATGGACTGCATGATTATGTGGCAGTGCCAAGCTATCCTTCTTATTGTTTCTTTCTTTCTGTATTCAATAAGATATGTATCTAATGTTTCATCTTCATGAGAGACATGATTTGTTCTTAACATCTAACCTCCAAAGGGTTATGAATCAGATGGAGTCTTCATTCTATTTTGATATTTGGTCTCCTGTTGTAATCCAATGTTCCTTCGTCTTCTCGCCTGATGATCATATTTTCTCTTTAGCTCCATATGTGTCTTCTAGCACATCCTCCTTGTCCATCTTCTTCTTCATCATATTTCCATAGCATGATAGAGTACCTATATTTGCAATCCACCCATGACATCAATTCGATAAACACCTAGTCTAATATGGTGCATATTGATCCACTTACTGAGCCGAAACTGGGTGACAGGATTGGAAAGAGGCTAAGTGATTGCGCAATTGCAGTACTCAAGTAGTCATGGGTGAAACTTGAGCCTTGAGATTGTGAAATGCATAGTTCAGGTTGGACCGAGGAAGAAAACTGCGTAATCTAAGAGCTCAGTGTGATAGGCTGATGGAATGGGCTTAAGATCATCCTATTGCGTAATTTTGGAGGACAAAGCAACCCAAGTGATTCCACAATTATGCAGTTCATGAGCTTAGGGCTGAGGCTTGAGCCTTGGGATTACGTAATGAACAGTACTGATTGGGGTAGGAGAGAGAAATTGTTCAGTTTTTGGGAGGCCTAGCAGGTTCGGTGATTGTGCTGTTCAAGAGCTCAGGGTTTGAGCTTGAGCTTAGATATTTCACATTAGGGGAATTTTGAGGTCTAAAATGGGCCTCCTAAGGAAATTATAAAATAATAGTGGAAAAAATCAAATAAGATTTGATGACATCATCAAATTTTAGAGGGAAAAATGAAAATGTCTGAGCTTTTTTTCAACTTATCTTCCAAAGCCATCACCCCAGTGAGTACCTGCCAGTACGTTAAATTTAATTCCTCATCCAAGGAGTACCCATGTTGCATACTTTCGATGGGTCCTACTACACGAAAAATGAGAAATACATAAAAAACGTGATTGTAATCACGTTTTTTTTTTAATTTATGTATTTCCCATTTTTCATGTAGCATGGTTCATTGAAATTATGCAACATGGGTACTCTTTGGATGAGGAATTAAATTTTGCATCCAACGAGTACTCCCACTCGAAATTTGAGTAAAAATTGTGGGAGATAAGTTGAAAATACGAGTTGAAAAAGTAGTTTTATTATTTTATTATTTTTTAATATCTTTACCCTTTTATTTAAAAAATGGTAAATCATCCCCCATGTTTGACATCATCATCTTGAATCCTATTGGTTGTTATAAAGTTTATTTTTGTTGTACATTTTTCTTAGGAGGCCCATTTTAGACCTCAAAATTCCCCTAATGCAATGCTCAGTTGGGGCCAAACTGGAGGGCTGAATTGTGTAATTTTGGATGCCAAGGATCAGGATTAAGCACTTAAATAATGGAATGCACAGTCCTAGGAGGCAGGAAATATGCATTGCATAGTGTCGGCAAGGCTACAACTTTAGGGCTGGGATTGCAAAATGCGCAATTCAGGAAGGCCGGATGAAGCTAAGTTGCTGGGAATTTTCAAAAATTTGTTAAGTGTGGGATTAGTGAAACTGATGTGAATAGTGATAGTACTTGAATATGATCACAAACTTAGACACTTGACGACACAACATATATCATCCTAAGAACATGAACACATACTTCCCTTAGTGTGGAAACCTTTGCAATAGCTTACGATAAGTGTGACACTAAAGGTACATTGTGCGACGACTGTGACGACACTTGTGCGATAATGCTTAAAAATTTGGGGATGAGTGTGATGGATATATACATGGTAAGATAAACTCATTTGCACAAACATAACCTCTTGAAACCACCATAACACGCTTTTGTAGTTTGTGTGGCACTTATCATGTCAAAAGGACGATGATTGTTACAATGTGAACGACACTTGCGCTATGTGAATGAGAGTGAAAATAACACATGAAAGTGCAATTATAACATGAAAAAAACACTAATTAGAGTGAAATAAAGTGAAATCAACAACCGAAAACATGACAATGACACTCATGAATTCAAAGGTGCGCAGAAGCACCAATTTCCAAAACTCACCGAAACAGAAGCACAAACACAACTAGAAGTGAGAAAATGTCAATGTCTATAACACCCTCATCCCACATCTACCCAAGTAACTGGTCAACCAGGGTAAATATGCGACAATATGCCACTATAATGGGATTCAAACTCCTGGGAGACATTAAGGAAGTGGAAAATATGGAAACACATCAAACATGCCTTCCACATCAGCATCAAAACTCCGAGGAGCCATCCCAACCACTTAGGTAACCAACCCTTCGGTCCCACTAGGTTTTTTTACCAGTAAACCCCCAAATTCTCCCTTGATATGGAAAATAGTGCGTCTGGGATGATCTGGATGCTCCCACAACATGGGCATGCATGCGTCTAGGGAATTTTTTCCTCATACTTGTGCCTGTGTCCCCTGGATTTGTGCCACTTTTTCTGGCCTAAAGCCCAGGACATTGCCCACAACTCAATGAAAAATTCAAAAATTAATTTACACAATAAGATAATGATAAATTTTAAAAAACATTGACAAGGTCTAGGCTGTGCCCCTACTAGCCATGATAGGAATTTCGTCAAACATGTCAAAAATATGTAATCTACATGTTTAAACAACATATCTAAGAAAAGGGGTCTCATACTTCTCTGAGAATCGCTAAGAAGCATTGTTCCCTTATATCATTAACTGGATTATTATCTATTAGGTCATAGATACATTATTCATTCATTTACAATTCAAAACATGAGGAGAGCCACACATCATCACTGTCATAATACATGCTTATAACTAGCATAAAACAACAGAAATATCAAGGATACGTCAACCATAAAATCCACATATAAACCAGTAAATTTACTCATAAGATGTCAAGGAAAGAACCTCTTATTAATGAATGAAATATCCAACCTAGGATGGGACTACCACATTCCACTCGACCATACATTGGCTGAGCCAAATATCTCTTCAGCCAATCACCCCTGTTAGTGTCAGTTAGTTCTGTCAGTCACCAGTGATCAAATATGCTCTTACAAAGTTTTTGTTAGGGTTTCGAGTCAAATTTTAATGGTTTCAATAGGCCTTCAAATAAAAAATTGGTCATTGGCTAGTGTGCCTAGGTCTATTACTGCTCCATTCAAATTTTTTTTTTTTTTTTTTGGTGCTGGTCCTTGCCATCTCTCAATTGGATGAGCCATCACTACAAATTCATCATTTTCATCTCAGTCATACCATCACGGTCCTCATTTAGCTTAGTGTCACCATTAGGTAATCAGGGTTTAAGTCACCAAAATTTGTCATTTCCTTAAAAAATATGGCAAATGAAGGAGTAGTAATAGGGAATTTGCTCAATAAAGTTTGTTTCAAGTGTAATTGATTTGTAATAAGTTCTAATATTCCAAAGCAGCATAGTTTTCAAAGCAAAAGTGAAAAGCACTTGGTGTACCACCACACCACAATGAAGAAAAATTCTTCCACAAGCTATAAAAGACCATAAAAATCATTTCTCTCACTCATTCCATTGGAAAAGAGTTCTCACTCACTGGAAAAGACTTTCCCATCACTTTCAGGACCAAAAGATACTCCAAATAAGTGATTCCAAGCTGCCATGCTCCGTTTTTAGGCATGACACTGCATTTTCACCTCTACACTGCGTTTTCACTCCAACATTAAAAAATATTGCCTCCAAATATTTTGAAGGGAAATTTAAGTTTTCATCATCAATATACAAGTAAGTTAAGGGCACTTGATTCCTCCTATCATCTTTATTTCCTTGTTTTTATGGTGCAAAGCCTCCATTTGTCCCCAAATTTCGTTTTGGTGGGTGAAACCTCATTTTCTAAGTTTTCAAGCTAAAATACCTATCCCACATACATTTTACCCTCCCTCACACTCAAAAAAACTTCCCACAACCTTTAAATTCCTCTAATCTTATTTTCCAAGCCCCAACATCCAAACCCTAGCTACATGCTATGTTTTGGGAAGTTTCTAGGGCTATAAATGTGTTAAATTTCCCTAGGCTAATTCCTACACTTATATCATCCCTTTCCATTTCTGTAATCTTCATAGATCCCATACCTACTTCCATAAATGTTCTTACCCTCATATCGCTTCCCTAACCCCTTGATCCCTTCACCTCACTCACCACCCCTGTTTTCCCACTAGGGTTTTTGCCTTGCAAACTCTCAAACATGGAGGGAGAAAGTAAATATTATAACAAGGGAGGTCAAGTATCAAGGTTTGAAACACTTAACACTCATGAGATGATGTCCTCTTCACTGGCCAATAAATATTTTCAGAATGTAGGGTGTTTAGGGTTTTGTGATCAAATTCAAAAAGTCAAATATCATGCCAAGTTGAAAAGCTTATTTTCCACTAACCTTAGGAGAGATAAGGTCATAATTTCACGGGTGAGATTCAAAATCTCAACTGAGGCAATATTTACAGCTACATGGATAGCAAACAACGGGGAAAATTGGTTTAAGAGCCTAGATTTGGATGTGTAGAACTACAAACCCTTCATCAAAGGTCACTACAAAGATGCCATTTGTTGAGCCCCAAAGATGTTATTCTCACTCACCACATTCCACTTCATTTTCTTTGTCCCTCATCAATTACAGGTTTAAATGATCAGTAGGATTAATTAAAATTGCTTTAAGAATTTATATAATGGCTAACTTGCTATGTTTTCATGATTTTGTTGGTGTAGTAATTTTGACTAAGACTCGGCTACAGAATACAGGCATTCCGTAGCCAGTCGTTTGTTCTGCATCCATCCTCATGTTTATGTAGGTTCCAGGTGTCACTGCAAAGAAAAAGGCATATGCGTGAAATCCACAACACCTCCCCATCATCTCTTTCTCCCCACGAAGTTTGAGTTAAAGTATCAAAGCGGTTATGCACGTAGAAGAGAACCAATTTCTTATCAAAACACGAACTCTACAGATGTCCGCAGTTAAGCACAAGACTATTAATAAGAGTTTTAATTTCATTAGAAGTGGGAAAGACACTTATCCCCGTTTTTCTCAAAGAGTAGTTATGTAACTTCATTATAAGTATGACTTGGGAGACCGAGAAACTGTTGGTTAGATTTTGTTATGTTGCTAGATCTTTGAAGGCCGTAAATACTCTGTTTTGAAGAATTTCTCCTTTAATGAAAGAAACATCATTTTATTGCACGAGCTGAGTCAATCTTGAGTAGATTTGCGTGCTACTCCGGTGGTAGAGGGCTCCTGCTACCTGAGGAGCTTTGTTCATATAATTTAGATAAGTAATTTAGCCTCGTTTCATTCCTAGTTTAATTGACTTTCTGAACTTTGCGTTTTATATTCATTTGCATTGGATGCTACAGTTTAGGATCGTTCTTACGTATTCCAAAATATCACTAATGTCGAATGAGGTGTGACTGTAGTATTTTAGGAGTTAGTTTTACGTTCTTGTGCTCAATTACATCAGTTGTTACAGCTAGTCATGATCTTATAAATTCTTCCAAAATATCACTAACTTCGGATGAGACATAGCTGTGGTGTTTTAGAGCTTTGTTGTGTTTTGTTGAATTTTATGCTTTCATGTTCATTTACATAACATGTTGCAGCCAGTCCTGTTCTACAAACTATTCCAAAATACCTCTAATTCTGAATGAGATAGAGCTGAAACATTTCAGTAATTAGTTGCATCCTTAGTCTAGTGGTAGCACTCTGGAGGTAGATGTCATTTTAGTTTAATTCTGTCACTATATTTCAAGTTTGATAATGGCACTCTAGTTCAGTTTTAATTCACTGCATTTCAAGTTAGATTAGTGGCATTCTAGTTCAACTTTGTTCACTGTATTTCAAATTAGGTTAATGGCACTATAGTTTAGTTGTGGTTACTGTGTTTCAAGTTTGATCAATTGCATTCTCAGTGTTATCCATTGTTCTTTAAGTAGTATTAATTGTTAACATCAGATTCCACGGCCTTAATTATTTACAAAACTTCTTTTGTTCTGACTTTCTATTAATACATCATCATCTGGACAAGAGTTAGTAATATCAGTTTAAGGCCTTGATTATTCTGCAATCCTTTGCAAATTCACAATTAAACCTTTCTTTCCAAAAACTATTTTAGAAAATCTCTAACTTTTGGATGAGGTTTACTAGTGACAAGCTGAGCTGCAGAATGGAGTAATCTTAGCACTACAAGTTAATTTAGAGTAGAAATATTATTGTGCTACAAATAATCTCTTTTCAATTGTGTTCCAATAAACCTCTAGCCATGGATGAGATTCTCTGTAATATTGTAAGATGATTGTGTCCTTAGGAGAACCTCATTTGTATTAAACTTGTTCTTTTCTCAAACTATTCCAACATATTCCGAATGAATGAATTGGATGAGTTCATGCTATGATTTATTGAGTTCATGTTGTGATTTGTTTCCTTACTAGGAGTCATTATCAAGCTTTGCATTTTATGTTCTTTAGTACCATGCACAATTTAGAATAGGTTTTGTTCTGTTTTTAGTGTGTCCAACCACTGTCCTTCATCAACATTTAGTGCTTTCCTTCTTGACATAAAACCAAAAACATCATAAAAACACTAAACACAACGTAGTGAGAAACAGATACCTAGGCACATACGGTGCACCACACTTCAGCAGTTTACTAGCCCTGGTTGACAATTAATGACCTCAATTTAGGAACACTAAGTTGAGCACTACATTTTGGCGCCATTGCCGGGGAAGTGTAACTAGGTAGCCTTGTTTCTTATCACCCAAAAACAATGATATGCGTAGAGAAAGAGACTCAAGGGGTAGATTCATAAGAAGCAGAAGCTTGATTCCTAGAACACCACTTGTTTCACCAAGACCTAGAGCCAGCACACCTCCAACTCAAACCCACATTCCATCCTTTACTGATCCTAGAATTCCAGAGAACTTAAGATCAGATATTCCATTAGAAAGACCTTCTACTTTACCCATTGAGCCTATCTTAGAAGAAGATTCAGGAACCCCTGCTAGGGACATAAACTTTTTAACTTCTACAGAAGAATCAACTATGGTAGAAGAAGGGGGAGGAGGAGATTTTAATGGAGAACACACACTATTTGGAGGGGGTATAGTTAGAGGTAGAGGAGAAAGAGCTAGAGGTGTAGAAGGAGAAGGAGGAAGAGGAAGAGGTAGAAGAGAGATGGGAAGCTCTTTTGGGTTTCCTATGATAGATGAAGAAACCAATACAACTATGAAAAAAATTTCACCCTCTGTCCTTCCAAAATTTTATGGACTTAAAACTGAAGATCCTGAAACCTTCCTATTTGAATTTGAAGTCCTGTATAGAACCTATGACTACTTACAAGATGCTCAAAAACTTAAACTATTGCCTTCAACATTGAAAGGAGCATCATTGAAGTGGTTTATGAGTTTGATCAATAGTTCTATTAGGACATGGGAAGACATGAAACAAACATTTCTAGAGAGGTATTTGGATTACTGTATGCCAGTCAACCATAAGGAGGAAGTGTTTAAAATTCTACAGAAAGAGGATGAAAATCTGGAAGATTTGTTGGAGAGATTTAACTACAACATCAAAAGAGCAAAAATGGAAAACCTAGACCAAGACACTTTGAAAGCTCTCTTGTTGAAGACAATTAGGGATGAATGGTTAGATATCCTTAACATGATGGGAAAAGGGAATATATCTCAGCTTACATTACCTGAAATAGCTGAATTATGTATCAACCTTTCAAGAGGGAAATCTAAAACTGTAAAAGGACCAAGAGACCCTGCTCTTGCAAGGGAAAGTAAGTTTGCTTCTGGGACAGTAAGTAGGGTATAAATAGGACATATGCTTGATGAGTTCAAATCTGATATCTTGGGGAGTCTTAGTGAACAAATAGACACCCTTAAGTTACAAAACAAGCAAAAAGCTGAATCTGATGCCTTAGCAATCTTTTGTCCCAAATGTAGAAAGAAACATGCCTTGAGAGAGTGCCCTTTGGATGCCAAAGTTGTGGAGACTTGTGTAATTTTTTCAGAAAAACATGAGACCAAGAGTTTTCCTTCAATTCCTAGTCTTAAAGCTGTCTTTCAAGAAGATACTCCTTCAAGTTCCACAGAATCTCTCAATTTTGTCTCTAGAAGGCCTTGGCAAGGACCTCAAACACAAGGATTTCATGATCAAATGTATAATCAACTCCCACCAAATTGGAATCCTTGGCAGAAACCTTGGCCCCAATTTCAAAATCAATCACAAACTTGGGCACAAGGAGCACAAAATCCCTATGGAAGATATTCTTAGTATTACCAATATCCACCATCCTATCCACTATATCCACATTTCCCTCCTCAACAAAATTTTCAACAAAATTCTCAAAATCCACAACATCAAAATCAACCACTTCCATTACCATTTCCTCAGAAAACAAATCAGTTGCATGCCCAACCCATACCAAACCCCAACAATAAAAATCCTCAGAACACATACATGATAGAAGGCCAACAGTTTCCAACTTATTTGATCACTCCTTTAGACCTTAGTGATGTTCAACTTAGGTCTGGAAGAATACTTGAAAAGAGGAAACCTTCTGTAATCATACAAGAGCAAGACAATTTTGAGGAAGATTCTCTACGGGTAAATAAAAGTCTTGAAGAGAACACAAATTTCCAAGACTCAAACATTGAAAAATCAAAACAAAAAGAACCAATAATTTCAACTCCTATATTAGAGCATCCATCAACATCCACTTCTACACCTCCCTTCCCAGAAAGATTACAAATTGATAGGGGTGTAGAAAAACAAATTATGGTGCTTAATTATGATTTCCTAGATGAGCTGAAAAATGTTTGTATTAAGATCCCATTATTGCAAGCCATCAAGGAAATTCCAATCTTAGCAAAGATAATAAAGGAGTTGAGCATGAAGAAAACAAGAAAAAGAATAAGAGAGATAAAGAAAATTCAATTGGCAGGAAAAATAGAAGATATCATGATGGGTAAGATTGCTATTCCAAAGTATCTAGACCCAGGAAATCCAGTTGTCAAAATTCACATCAATGGAATTGAAATCCAAAACACACTCATTGATTTAGGAGCAGCAATCAATATCACGAGTAGACAAATCATGGATAAACTGAAACTTCCTAATCTTCTTTTTACACCCACATTATTACAATTAGCAGACAGATCTGTGATTAAACTTGATGGGGTAATAGAAGACGTTCCAGTGTCCCTAGATTTTTGGGAGTATCCTGTGGATTTTATGATCCTAACTCCTAAGAATAATCTAGGAGGACACCCTATTATATTAAGAAGACCTTGGTTAGCTACAACTGATGCTTTCATTAGTTGTAGATCTGGTGATATGTATATCTCTGATGGTAGTTCAACCAAGAAATTTACCTTGTATCCTCCAGCAAGAACAATTACAGAATTAGATGATACTCAATGGATAAAGGATGAAGAAGACTTACAACCTCTCTTCACAATTTCAGAAATTAGTGAAGATATCCAAATTCTGAATACCTTGGAAAAATTTGAATCCTCTTTGGAATATAAACATGAAAAATTTCAAGAAGAATCCAACATTGAGTTTTTGTCATCAAGGCAGATGTCTCTCTATTCCATGGATAAATTTGGCAGTTCTACAATTGAGATATTTCCAGGCAAAACTTTAAACATAAACAAGAACCTAGAGAAATCTCAACAAGAAGAGCTAGTCAATATATTATAGAGACATTCTTTTGCATATGCATGGGAGTACATTGATATGAAAGGGATAAGCCCCAAGACTTGCACTCATCACATCTACATAGAGGAAAATTGTAAAACAATCAGACAACCTCAGAGAAGAATGAATCCAAATCTTAAGGAGATTGTTAAAGAAGAATTGCAGAAATTATTGAATGTCAACTTTATCTATCCTATTTTAGATAGTCAGTGGGTTTCTCCTTTGGTAATTGTGCCAAAGAAAAATGGTAAATGGAGGGTATGTATTGACTACCGGGAATTAAACAAATCTACTCTTAAAGATCATTTTCCCTTACCTTTCATAGATCAGGTGTTAGACACATTAGCTGGCAAAAAGTACTTCTCATTTTTAGATGGGTTTAGTGGTTATAATCAAATCCAAGTAGCACTAGAAGATCAAGACAAAACCACATTTACCTGTCCTTGGGGTACCTATGCTTACCGAGTATTGCCATTTGGACTATGCAATGCACCTGCAACATTTCAAAGGGCAGTACTAGGAATCTTTTCAGATCTAATACATGATTGTATAGAGGTATATATGGATGATTTCACAGTTTATGGAAACACATTTGAAGAAGCCTTAGCAAACTTGGAAAAAGTCTTAAAGAGATGTAAAGAAGCAAATCTTTCACTAAGTCATGAAAAGTGTTTTATGATGTTTACTGAAGGAATTGTTTTGGGTCATCACATTTCAGGGGATGGGATTAGAGTTGATGAGTCAAAAGTTGAATTCATATCTAACTTATCTATTCCAGGTTGCCAAAAATATGTTAGGAGTTTTCTTGGATTTACAGGATATTATCGAAGGTTTATAGAAAACTTCACCAAGATACCATCTCCACTTTTCAAATTACTTACCAAAGACTGTGAATTCAAGTGGAATCCCGATTGCCAGTTAGCCTTTGAGACCCTGAAAACAAAAATCTCTGAAGCACCTATTTTAAGGGGACCTAACTGGAAGCTACCTTTTCATATTTCAACAGATGCCTCAGATACAGCTCTAGGAGCAGTATTGGGACAAAAAGACCTGATTCCTTATGCCATCTACTATACTAGTAAAAATTTGACTCCTTCAGAGTTAAACTATACTGTAACTGAAAAAAGAGTTTTTAGCTATTGTTCATGCCATAAAAAAATTTAGACACTATATAACAGGCTATGAAACTTTTGTTCACACAGATCACTCTGCAATTAGATATTTAATGAACAAATCAATTACTAATGGCATAGTCATAATATGGTTATTGATTTTACAAGAATTCAACATTACCATTCTAGATAGGCTTGGAAAACAAAACACAGTATCTGATTTCCTATCCAGACTCCAAAACATCCAAGACAATACCCCAGTTGAAGATCAATTTCCTGATGAATATCTTTTTGCAATTTCTACTCAAACTCCTTGGTTTGCTGACATTGCTAATTATTTAGTTTTAGGTAAATTTCCTTCAATAATGAATGCAAGAGACAAAAGAAAGATCATTTATGACAGTGCAAAATATTCATGGGTTGCTAATGAGTTATACAAGACAGGTCCAGATTTTATCATTAGGAGATGTGTTGGGGAAGAGGAGATGCCTGAGATTCTCAAGGCATGTCATGATGAACCTTGTGGCAGACACTTTGCTGATAAAAGGACAATCTATAAGATCCTTCATTTGGGATGTTATTGGCCATCCCTTTTCAAAGATGCTAAAGAGTATGTCAAAAGGTGTGACAGTTGCCAAAGGGTAGGGAAACCTTCTCCTTCAGGTGAGATGCCATTGCAGCCTTAGGTACACATTGAACCTTTTGAAGAATGGGCTTTGGATTTTGTAGGACCTATTAGTCCTCCATCAAGACAAAATAAATATATATTAGTTTGCACTGATTATGTTACTAAATGGGTAGAGGCCAAACCATTACTTTCTGCTACTGAAGCATCTGTAGTTAATTTTCTTTTTGAGGATATTTTTACTCGTTTTGGTGTCCCAAGGGAAATTGTTACAGATCAAGGAGCTCAATTTACATCAAGGCTAGTGGAACAAATGATGGAGAGGTACAAAATCAGGCATAGAAAATCTACTCCTTATCATCCACAAGCAAATGGTCAAGTGGTATCTACTAATAAGGTCATTGAAGGAATCCTAACAAAGACTGTTCATTTACATAGAAGAGATTGGGTAGATAGGCTTCCTGAAGCCTTGTGGGCCTATAGAACTACATGGAGAAACACAACAAGCCATACTCCTTATGAACTTGTTTATGGAAAGCAAGTTTTGTTTCCCATAGAGTTCCAGATTCAAACTTTCAAAATGGCAGTTCAGCTAGGACTTGATCTATCAGAGGCACAAAAGCACAGATTGGAGCAGATTAATGAATTGGATGAGATCAGACAAGATGCAATTCAGAAAACAAGTATAGTCCAACAGCAAAGGACTAGATGGCATGACAAGTACATCAAATAAAAGAAGTTCAAAGAAGGTGACTGGGATCTCTTGTTTGATTCAAATTTCAAGGATTTTCAAGGTAAATTCCAAACACATTGGCTTGGGCCATATGAAATTATAAGAATTTTTGACAATGGAGCAATAAAAATCAGGACAATAGATGAAGAGAAGGTCACTTTTCTTGTGAATGGTCATAGATTGAAGCTGTATCATAAGCCACTCTCGAGAGAATAATTTGTCAAGAAATTCCAGGAAAACAGTGATGTGAAGTTAATGAAGAAGAATTTTTCTTCTTCATCAACTTAATTGAATTTTCTGAAGTCAGATATTTAAAAAAAAAAAAAAAAGGTATAAACATGAAAACTAATCTCTGATTAGCATGTTTATACAGAAAAGATAGAGTGAAAATCAGAATCTTTCTGACACTTTAGCTTTTCAAGTTTGTTTTTTCTCTACAAGCAACCATCATAAAATCATAAGTGATTCACATCCCACTTATGATCCATTTCACTCCATTCATCCATATTCCATTTCATTTCATTCATCCATACGTCATTCATTTCATTCCATGGTCCACCTCATTTCCATCTTAGATTTTTAAGATTGATTTCCTTCTGCAATTGAATAATACAGATCAGAAGCTGTAGGTCACTTTTTCACTCCACTTCATAGTTGTGGTTCATTTCATTCCATTACTCACTCCAATCATACTCCATCACACCATATTCCATGATCCATTTTTAACTCAATTCATATAATATTCTAACATTCCATTCATGCTTCAAACCATTCCATTTCAAGGCTTCTACAGGTACATTCTACAATCAGTCAGACATTCTGCAGCTAGACAGACATTCTGCAGCCAGAGATCCTGAAGGCACTATCCAGTAATCACCTGATTGAGCAACAAATTGATCCTGCATATCCAAGACAACAAGAAAAATCAAAGAAGTTATGAGGAACTGAAAATTAATGATTGAGGACAAGGCATATCAAAACCACGAAGAAAATCAAAGGAAAGGAAAAGGTATGAAATTATTATGGTGAAAAATCATGAAAATTTTAGCATACTTAAGTCATATATGATTCAAAAAGGTTGTTTTAATTAGTCGTGTTGATCATGCCTATCAACCATATCATAAAAATTTAGACCCAAAACCCTTCCATCTTGCCATATCCGATCATCATTTAAAATTTAACGGTTAAGTACCGAAGTGATTTGATCAGTCATGTCACTAGGCCAAAGCATTTAATGATGATTTTGAATTGCTTAATGAAATATCTCCACGGTCTGTTCTTCTGTGTTAGCTTTCAACTCATATGAACCACCTCACCGCATTATACTCGTTTCAAAACCACTCCATATCATTCATTTCTACAGCCAATAATTCTGTAAAACAGAGGAAACATCTTTAGGGTAGAAATATCTCTTTAACAGCCATTTTCACCGTGAGCAGAGGAGAAGTAAACTGAAGGTTGGAAGAAAATCTATGGGTCTAATAGTGAGGACTGAACCGGTTGGAACCAAGTACTTGGAGGGATATCCACAAATCAGAGAAATGTTACAGCAAGCAGGTTGGTTGCAATTTTTGGAGAAATTTAGTGGTTTTCACAAAGAGGTGACCAAAACATTTGAAAGGTCCTTCAATGGAGCCGAGGTCGAAATAGGAGACATTAAATTCACTGTTACAGAGGCTTTCATTGCAGAGGCAACAGAACTACCTAGAAAAAAAGAAAGGTGGTTCAAAAATAGGGAATTCCATAATGAAGCATGGAGGCAAATGCTTAAGACTCCAGGTATGGGTGTTTCCATTTTTAAAAAAGGTATTCCTAGCTTAGCATTAAAGAATACGTGGAGGAACATGTTACTCATTTTGCAAAAAATTATCACTTGTGAAGGTAGATTTGGTACTCTCTATGTCTACCATATTCGGTTAATGATGCATTTTTTAGATGAGGAAATTAATTTGCCCTTTTTCCTACTTCATAGTCTGAAAAGAATGGCCTCAAACGTTCAAAAAAGGGTTCAATTTATAGAAACAACTTTGTATCACCATGGTTTAGTCAAAATCTTAATTAAACATCATTTGAGAAAAATGGGAGATAATTGGGAAGAATTTCTAGTGAGGAACCATTTTGAGGAACCCAAAGAATCTCCACCTGAAAGCAAACCTACAAGAAGAAGCAGGAGAAGGGAAATTTCCAAAGCTATTGAGGTTGAAACTGGTAAATCAATTCAAGAGGATAGTGAAGAGATGATTTTTGAGAAATTGGCTCAAATAAAGAAGCAGCTTAAGAAAGAGAGAAGATATGCCAAAGAAAGAGGTGAAGGGCCATCTCAACCAAGACGGAGCCACATACTCAGGGGTATACTAAAGAAAACAGAGGTTAGAAAAACAGGGATCATAAACATTGAGGATGAAGAAACTCCAGAAATTGACCCAGCACAGCAACAAGTTTACAATTATATTGAGTCATTAGAGAGGAGAGCTTCAGAATCTAGAGATAGAACTCCTAGCCCACAAAAATATGAAATTGATATGCTAAGAAGAGATAAGTATGAGTTAGAAGTACTCAATAGGAATATCAAGAATGAGAATGACATTTTAAGGGAGCAGGTGAACCTAAAAAGTGATATGAATTCAACTTTGTCTCTACAAATGGAGAAATTGTACAAGGCCAATGAAAAAGTGAAGAAAAAAAACAAAAAGTTAATCAGGGCACTTACAAATTTAAGATTCAAGTTAGTCATAAGGAAGCTCAGAAGACCATTGACTGTCAGGCAAAGCAGAAGAAGAGGTTTGGATGTCCTAGCAGAGGTCTCCGAGTACATGGAGTAGTTGCATGAGGACATGCAAAAACCTTGCAGTGGGGGTATGTTGAGCCCCAAAGATGTTCTTCTCACTCACCACATTCCACTTCATTTTCTTTGTCCCTCATCAATTATAGGTTTAAATGATCAGCAGGATTAATTAAAATTGCTTTAAGAATTTATATAATGGCTAACTTGCTATGTTTTCATGATTTTGTTGGTGTAGTAATTTTGACTAAGACTCGGCTACAGAATACAGGCATTCCGTAGCCAGTCGTCTGTTCTGCAACCATCCTCATGTTTATGTAGGTTCCAGGTGTCACTGCAAAGAAAAAGGCATATGGGTGAAATCCACAACACCTCCCCATCATCTCTTGCTCCCCACGAAGTCTGAGTTAAAGTATCAAAGCGGTTATGCACGTAGAAGAGAAGCAGTTTCCTATCAAAACACGGACTCTACAGATGTCCGCAGTTAAGCACAAGACTGTTAATAAGAGTTTTAATTTGATTAGAAGTGGGAGAGACACTTATCCCATTTTTTCTCAAAGAGTAGTTATGTAACTTCATTATAAGTATGACTCGGGAGACCGAGAAACTGTTAGTTAGATTTTGTTTTGTTGCTAGATTTTGGAAGGCCGTAAATACTCTGTTTTGAAGGATTTCTCCTTTAATGAAAGAGACATCATTTTATTGCACGAGATGAGTCAATCTTGAGTAGATTTGCGTGCTACTCCGGTGGTAGAGGGCCCCTGCTACTTGAGGAGCTTTGTTCATATAATTTAGATAAGTAATTTAGCCTCGTTTCATTCCTAGTTTAATTGACTTTCTGAACTTTGCGTTTTATATTTATTTGCATTGGATGCTACAGTTTAGGCTCGTTCTTACGTATTCCAAAATATCACTAATGTCGAATGAGGTGTGACTGTAGTATTTTAGGAGTTAGCTTTAAATTCTTGTGCTCAATTACATCAGTTGTCACAGCTAGTCATGATCTTATAAACTCTTCCAAAATATCACTAACTTCGGATAAGACATAGCTGTGGTGTTCTAGAGCTTTGTTGTGTTTTTTTAAATTTTATGCTTTCATGTTCATTCACATAGCATGTTGCAGCCAGTCCTGTTCTACAAACTATTCCAAAATACCACTAATTCCGAATGAGACAGAGCCGAAACATTTTAGTGGTTAGTTGCATCTTTAGTCTAGTTGTAGTACTCCAGAGGTAGATGTCATTTTAGTTTAATTCTGTCACTATATTTCAAGTTTGATAATGGCACTCTAGTTCAGTTTTGATTCACTGCATTTCAAGTTAGATTAGTGGCATTCTAGTTCAACGTTGTTCACTGTATGGCAAGTTAGGTTAATGGTACTGTAGTTTAGTTGTGGTTACCGTGTTTCAAGTTTGATCAATTGCATTCTCAGTGTTATCCATTGTTCTTTAAGTAGTATTAACTGTTAACATTAGATTCCACGGCCTTCATTATCTACAAAACTTCTTTTGTTCTAACTTCATATTAATACATCATCATCTGGACAGAAGCTAGTAATATCAGTTTAAGGCCTTGATTATTCTGCAATCCTTTGTGAAGTCCTTTCTTTCCAAAAAATATTTTAGAAAATCTCTAACTTTTGGATGAGGTATACTAGTGACAAGCTGAGTTGCAGAATGGAGTAATCTTAGCATTACAAGTTAATTTCGAGTAGAAATCTTATTGTGCTACAAATAATCTCTTTTCAGTTGTGTTCCAATAAACCTCTAGCCATGGATGAGATTCTTTGTAATATTGTAAGATGATTGTGTCCTTAGGAGAACCTCATTTGCATTAAACTTGTTCTTTTCTCAAACTATTCCAACATATTCCTAATGAATGAATTGGATGAGTTCATGCTATGAGTTATTGAGTTCATTTTGTGATTTGTTTCCTTACTAGGAGTCATTATCAAGCTTTGCATTTTCTGTTCTTTAGTACCATACACAATTTAGAATAGGTTTTGTTCTGTTTTTAGTGTGTCCAACCACTGTCCTTCATCAACATTTAGTGCTTTCCTTCTTGACTTAAACCATAAAACCAAAAACATCATAAAAACACTAAACACAACGTAGCGAGAAACAAATACCTAGGCACATACAGTGCACCACACTTCAACAGTTTACTAGCCCTGGTTGAAAATTAATGACCTCAATTTAGGAACACTAAGTTGAGCACTACACCATTAAGAAAGTGTTTTCTTTTGGTTAGATACTTGATAAGTTTTCTCCATTGATGAGGGCCATTATGAAGTAATTTACATGCGAGGGAATATTGTATATTTTGTACAACTATCATGTCAGATTGCTCATGCACTTCATAGGGATAAAACCTCTCAACCTATTCTACTACCTATACAAGAGCTTGGCTACAATGGCAGAGAAAGTGAAACATATATAGAGTGATCATCAAGCCAACATTTTTCACCATGCCCTCATCAAAATCATTGTCTTGCACCAGCTTACATCACTTGGGAGACATTCATTCAGTCCAATGTCTTTTTTCCTCCTGCTAGTCAGCCTACTAGCCAAGGTACATCATCAACAACACCATTAACACCATGCATGCAAAGGGATATTGGCTCATCTAGTATGCTTTCAGTGAAGAAGACACCTCTGTCTAAAGTGACTCGAACATATCATAGAGGTAGGAGGCTTGTGTTTTCTCCAAACATTGTGGAAGGAGCCAAGCCTACATCAACATAATAGAGATCATCACCACATCGTGAGGCACATTTGCATGATGAGGAGCATAAATCAACAGAGCAGGTCATCATGGATAAATATGTCGATATTATAGAACTAAAAGACAACTTTTCCAAGGCCAACTTCTTGATTTCATTCCTAGAATAGGAGAACATGCAATTAAAGGTAAATCAACTAATTTTAAATAGACATAAAGTTGATGCTAGTAAAGAGGATGTAAAGGGTAAAATAATAGTGGATATAGATGATTCAGATGAGCATGACTAACAGTTTAAAAGGAAGAGCCCAATAACTAGAGGCCTAGAAAGGGCACTTCAACAACAAAGAGAGGCATATCCACCAAAGATAGAAATGAGTGTGTATGAGCTCATATTGGCAGACATTGAGCAAGACAGGGAGTATTGGCTTGATAGAGTCAATGGTCATTTGTAAAATCTCATGAGGAGGGATAATAAGAACAATTACATTCAGAGAAACATGTCCATGCACTATTACAATAGAAATCAAGTGTCTCAAGGCCAAAATCAAGCACTTGGATGCAAAACTCAAAGAAACCCTAACAGAGGAAAAGGAGAAGGGAAAGCTGGATTTGCTAGCTGATGCTTCCCTCATAGCCTAGAATTCCATCTTAGGTCTTCATGAAGTAAATTTGGAGAAATTTTGTGCAAATTTTGACATATTTGGAATTTTTTTGAAGATTTTGGATTTTTCGACAGTTTTTGACACAGTCACTAGGTCAAACGCAGTGTGCT
This sequence comes from Pinus albicaulis, assembly GCA_034641835.2. Classification (NCBI taxonomy): domain Eukaryota; kingdom Viridiplantae; phylum Streptophyta; class Pinopsida; order Pinales; family Pinaceae; genus Pinus; species Pinus albicaulis. Next base: position 1,469,752,843 of record CM076579.1, on the reverse strand, counting down.
CCACACTGCGCTTTTGATGGGGGTCTCCAGATGATAAATGGTTTGAATATTTGGATTTCTCATCACTTCTACCTCCTGGGAACAAACTTCTAGCAAGTTCTGGTAGGTGAAAAGGGCCAAACACCACTCAAAAACACCCTTTTGCCCTCTTTTTTAACAAATTGTTGCGTTTCTGGAGTACCTGTGGGAGAATTGACTTTCGAGGGGCTAGGAGTAGTCTTTTCAGTTCTTGAGGAATCTATCATGTATCCAACATGAAGAGATTTCTCTAGCATCTTTTAGATCAGGATTTGGATCTCGGGAAGGCCTCTAAAATCCACTTCTACCATTTTTGCCATGTTTTCTCCTGACATGCTGCATTTTTGCCTGATTTCGCTACGTTTTTGCTTGAAAGTCAATTTTCTTAGTTGAATTAGTCCAGATTCGACCTCCATTGATGTAATTTGTCATTTTTGATGCTTAAATGATGTAATAATGCGTAAAAATGCTTGTTAGAGTAAAAATGAGGTGGATACATGCGTGTAAATTCATTTTATGGTCAAATGTATCCGTATCTTTATCTTGAGGAGAGTTTGGTTAACCTCCCTAGTCTTTAGGTTTTAGGTGAGGGAATCATATTAACTGCTCCTCCACTCTAGGATTAGGCCCATGAGAGAGGGGAAATGGTTTTTTATCTATATGTATGCATTTATTAGTCATTTGGATGGTTGGACATCAGAGGATGAGACTATTGTAGCTTGTGATTAAGCTTTTATTTAGAAATTCAAAGGACCAGTTGCAACTATTATCTAGGAATTCATGTGTAATGTTTTTTTAATGTTGTATTTTATCTGTTATAGTATTTTATAAATGATATGCATGTTCTCTTTCCATGCCTTGATTTCTTCAGTGATCTTCCTAAAATTTTGATAAGAAGAATTCTTGATAAGCTCTCTTTTCTTTGGGAATATCATTTTATGTTTGCTTCCTTCTATTTTAAAGAATTCATGATACATGATCATTAAGATCCTACTTCATTTTCAAACCCTACACTACACCGAAAAAACCCTAATCCCATCACTAAACCATTGCTACCTTACTCCTTTATATATTTTCATTTGTAACCCTTTGATACATTAGCCTAGCTACCTGGTTTTCATCCCTGATCCAACAAAAAAACCATCAATTTTTCAAACCCTAGAGATGACCTAACTAGCCTAAAATCTACTCCTCATATAGTCAAACCCTTTGGCTGTGATTTCATAGAAATATCCCTCTCTGGTTTGGTAGGGCTAGCTACCAAATTGAAATCTTGGTTTGAGGTTACCTCTGTCGACATCCTTTCATCAGCCTTGGGATGTTGTGGAGGCTAACATTTCTGGCGCAATTTCCAGGGAGCGAAGTCATAGATATTCCTTGGTTGTACCTTACATTTTCATCGAATTCTAGGCCTGCAGGTGATAGGCCCTAGTTTTCATGAACGCTGATTCAAGTTGTAGAGAGCCAAAGTGCAAAAGCAAGAATACACTGGCTTTGAAAAGGCACACACGATCGAATCCTGATCCGCATCTAGATTCTCCCATTGAATATCTAGAGAGACTCATCAGAAAACAAAGACCTCAACATTCAGAGATTCAATTGAGTTCAGATAGTTTGGTAAGGTCTACATCTTTTCCTACCGAATTGTTTTCACTTGAAGATATTCCTTTCGATCTGAAATTTGAGTTATCGTTGTTTAGATCCAAATCATAAACATCCTTATTTGAAATTATATTTGATCCTTTAAGGTTTTCTAAAGTAACATCACTATCTGAAGTTGCATTTGATTCTCTAAAGCTTGAAAATAGTATATCATCTGTAGAATCCAATTCATAGTCAGATTTTGATAGGAAGGTTTGGAGTCAATTCGATAAGATTCAAAAAATAGCAAACCATCTCCAATATACCTCCGAGAAGGCTTTCATACAATATTAGTAGGAGCTCTTGTTCGTTGATCCTCTTTCAGTTTCATCAATCCATACCATTGCTTCTACATCATCTAGTCTCCCTCCTACACAAACACCTTCAATACCAACACTTCTATTGTACCCGCAATATTACCTCCTAGAATAACCATGGCTAGATTTGATCCATTAGTTTTGTCGGGTTAGCTCACTGATTTACCGTAGAAATATGTACAAAGGATTCCTCTCTTTGATGGAACCATTGATGTTACAATGAGGCATCACATTGATAAGATCACATATTTCATATATTTAAAAGAAGTAGACAACGATTATGCTAAGATGAGAATCCTTGCTCAAAGTTTCTCAAGAGAAGTAAAGAAATGGTTCAGAGCCTTGCTAGTTGGTTCAGTGCAGAATTCATAGCAGTTGACATATTTTTTCCTGCCAATTGGGACGAAAAGAAAAATCCACTTCATTTGTTTGCTGAGTATAATTCACTACAGAGACAACCTAATGAGTCAGTCTAAGACTATACCACCCACTTCAATAAGGTATACAACTCCATTATTTCCAATAAAAAACCTCCACCTGATTTGGCCCTGTTTCACTATCCAGATGCCTTTGAACTAGACATGGCATATCAACTTAGAGAAAGGAATCCTACCTCATTGGAGGATATGCAGAAAAATGCAGTCAGTGTTGAAGATAATATTTTGATCAAGAAGTCAAAGATTAAAGTGAAAAAGGGAGTCACAATAAAAGAAGAGCCATCAAGTTCATCCGAAGCAAAGCTGGACAGTTTGATAAAAACCGTAGCGAAGATGGTAGATATAATGTCAATTTTAGAAAGGCAGCAAGATATTCAAGTTCAGAATCCTAAATTTTGAGGAAAACAACACCAACCACAGTTTAGGATTAAGTAGAGAGAAAAAAGAGCTCCAAATCAGTGCTGGTAGGCTAAATTTCTTCATTTTAAACCTCTATACTACTCTAGACACATGACCTAAAATATCTATTTCAACATTGGAACCCATTCATACCTACACTTTTTCTGGAATCATGCCCATTCTTGCACTCTCTTGTGTACATCAGCCATTCCGTATCGCATTCATCCCAAGGTTTTGATTTTGATGACGGAGCGTGACCATTGGAGGGTGGCTGATATAGTGGCGGATGGATAGCTCGACTATCACAAGCTTTTTCGACAAAGCTCCTGAATCCTTGCCATGTGATCCTTTTGAAGTTTTAGACGAAATTTTAGTGAATTTGAATGGAGGATGGCGCCTGTGAGGATCAAACCTTGGTCTGTAAAAGAGGTAGATCAAATGTCTGAGTACAGGAACAATCTTCCACTATTGTAGGAATCTAGGTTCCTCCTGTTCCTACTAAAATTCGATGGGTTTGACTCGGCTCTGGTGTTAGAATTCACTCGGACCTTTGATGGGAGCTGAGCTAAGGTGGGATTGCTGGAATTTTAAGTTACGGAAGAATCCATATCGCATGCCACAAGACGAAAAACAATAGGTGAGAAGTGGTTTAAAAAGGAGAAGCTCAAGAAGAAGTTGTGGTGCTGGTTCATGGTTGATAAAAAAAAAAAGGTGGATTGGAAGAAAGGATTGTAGCATAAGGCCATGTTAGGAAAATGGAAGGAATTGCTATATATATTATAGAAATTCCTCGCTTGAGAAGGTCACTACTCATTGAAATTTTTGTACGATATTTGACTGTTGCTACACTTAGAGTCAAGCAAGCTTATCAACTTCCCCTATTTTTTGCTAAGAAGTTTAGAGAAAATGTCAAAAGGAGTTCAGAAAAGCAGGACTATCCAAATTGCATGTAAGTTATACCATCATGGGTTGATTTAAATTTTAGTTAAAAAGGAGTTGGAGGTCAGGAATATGACCTGGGAAGGATTTTTGAAAGAATTACAAGAAAGAGGCACAGTGAAGTCATCAAGCAAGAAGAGTGAAAGCAAGAAAGGGAAGCCTGAAACACTAACTCTGTGCCCTACTAAGACTAAGAGCAGAGAAAAGTTAGTTTAGGAAGAGGATAAAAGACACGTTGTTGAAACCCCATCCACATCAAAGATAACAACCTGGAGTTCGACCAAGAAGAGGACTGCCTCTTCGAAGGAAGGTCACGTTCAATCGACCTCTACGATACATTTGGACGATTCACCATCTAATTCACTGGTTGAAAACAACCTTTCGATCCTTGTTGAGGCTGTAGCCCACACAGTGGTCAATGAAGGCTACAAAGACAAAGGAGATGTCACACCCTTGTTGGTTTTTCCTAGAAAGGTGAAGAAAAGGAGAACGATGTCGATACCAAGTTCGATTGCAGGTAAAGACCTGTCAAACAGATGCTGGAGCGCAGGGTACTGAAACCCTTTGTGACATTGAAATGCAAAAAAATTATGGCCATGGTGATATCAGCCTTGATGATGCTGACACTTGTCTAGAGTCAGCTGCCCATAAAACTCCCACACAAGAAGAATTGGGTGAGGAAAACTCCACTCTGCACCTGAACAATTACAAATAAGATCTCAAGAAGCATATTTATGGGTTAGAGATACTAAAACAAACCATGAAAGAGCAGGGGGAAATGTAGAAATAGAAGAATACAAACCTAACAGAGGAAGTGAAAGAATAAAAATGACAATTGAAGATATGGAAATTCCGAGCATCAAAATGCTACAGGTGTCTCAGAAAGGTGACCAAGCGACTCAAGAAGGCTCACGACAAGAATACGAAGACAATTAAAGCGGGGATTTGGCATACAAATACAAGATTGAAGGAAGGCTTCCTTGTTTTGTTTTGCAACAGGTAAAGGTTGTGTGAGGACACACAAAAAGATAGGGATGGGAGGATGCTGTTAGGATAAATTGTTCCATTTTTAACCTCTATCCTACTCTAGACACATGACCTAAAACCTCTATTTCAACCTTGGAACCCATTCATTCCTACACTTTTTCATGAATCATGCCCACTCATGCACTCTCCTTATATTTTCATATTAAAGGATTGTCATAGACTTAATTATTTATTTATGTATTTTATACCTTTAAAATGATCTTTGCAACTAATATTTCTTCTTTCCTAAAGTATTTGATGAACAATGTATTAATAATTGTGGAAGAATGGATGAGTGTAGGTGGGATTCCTGCACCAGCTAGCGGTTCCTGCACTCCCGTGACAGCTCACCAACTATGTGAATATTTTGTCAAAGATCAGTTCATCTTGATTCGGGCTCAGAGTGGGAGAGAAATCAACATATATTAAAGATTAGGATGCCTACCATATGCCTCAGATTAGCATTTTGTAATAGCTGAAGGCTTAGTTTAAACTACTGTTATGTTTTTGTTATGACCGTAATTTTAAGGGATTTTATTTAATGTAGAACATTGATAGGAAATAGCTAGTGATGCTACAACAATTTTGTGAATTGTAATTATTCTAGTATTGCCCTCTTTCTGGGCCAGATTCGGTCTCACGATGTACATTTTCTCATTTGGAATATAATACAAAGGAATGTGCCATGTTATTCTATTTTCGCATTTCAATCTTATGGTGATGCATTGGTTGAGAGACTGAGTTTCCAAGTTTTGTAACAGGGAAACGAGCTGGTTGGCTAGGGCACAACCAACCCAACTCATTCTCCCTTTGTTAAAGGTGTGTTAATTTAATTTAAATGCAAAGTGTGAATGAATTATTTCCATTGATTCTTTCACGAGTGTCAGATTTGACTTCATTGCAATTGATATGTTATAGATCCGTGGTGTGCAGGCTTAGTTGTGTTTGATTTTAACTTGCATAATTTTTCCCTTTTGATGCTTGTTATATTTCTGCGAGAATAGTGCAAGTACGCTGCCCGTACTAGTGCATTCTCGATTCTGCAAGTCAATCTTTGTGGTTCATTTCCGCAAGTATTTTACTACTTTTCTTTTGAAAATATCTTTATTTATTTTTGCAAGTAGGTGTTTATTTCTAAAATAGATGCATTCTTAATATCTGGAGTTTAGCTTAAGAGTTAATTATTCTTTGATGAACATGGAATAAACACTGTTGTAACATAAGGATCTGTGTTTGCACTTAACAATTTTGAGGAAATGATTGAATCTCATGTTAACTGCCAAATGAACCTTCTGAGTTAAAATGTTGAAGAAACATATATAATTCATATGAGCAATAATCACAGGGAGAAGCCTGTGACACAATCAGATAATTTCTTTAATTGCGTGAAATAATTTTCATGTTTTAAGAAAGATTTACTTTGAATTTTTAAATCATTTATTGTTTCGAGTATAATTTTAGTTGAAGTATATTTTTTCTCATAGATGTTATTTTCAAGGTTCTGTTCACTTTGCAATGTATTTCACTAGTTAACACACTTTTTACTTTTTGAAGGTAATATGAAAACTTAGTACTGGAACACTAGTTTTCTGGTACAGAACTTGTGTTTCGGTACATGAACTGATATCCTGGTACATGAACATAGTGCTCTAGCCCGGAGACTTAGAGCTCCTATATGAAGGTCAAAATATTTAGTACATTTACATAACATAATTCTAGTATATCAACTTCATTCTAGTACATGCACAACGTTGTGGTATAGGAACATTGCTGTAGTACAGTATTGACAATTTAGTGCAGGAAGGAATATCTTTAAAGAAGAAAAATACCTTTAATAGTCCAACTATCACTCTGTCGTAAAACCATACTGAAGATAATCATAAATATCCATTTCATAAATCATGATTGTTTACAGAAGCTTAAGAGTTCCTTTTATTTACTTCCCTGAAAAGTACTTCTTTCATATTCCAACAATAGAATTTATTTGGTACTGATTGTCGTGTGATCATTATATTTTTGATTCTGCAAGATTGTAATTAAAGAAGTAGGAATAGAACTAGGAAAGGTTCAAATCATATCTGGCATTTCATGTGCTTCACCTCTAAGTTTACGAAACCCTCGGGTTGACAATTAAGTGTTGAAGGAGTTCGTTTAACTGCAATTCCCGCACCCAACATTTTGGCGCCGTTGCCAAGGAGGCGATTTGAAATTGGTAAGAACTTTTTGTTTTTTGTTTTTTTTTTTTTTTGCAATAGGGGTAAGTCTGCTATTATTTTTTATGCAGTGTGCTTCTATTGTTTGAAGGATCTTATGAGTGTTGATTTCTTATTTTAATTGCAGCATTTGATTGAGTTTTTTTTCATTTTTTGAGTTGAATGCCTAAAAGGGGTAGGGGTCCGAAGCCCAATAAGGGCCAAGGAAATACTGATAAATCTAAATTTTTTTCTCACATTGGGCCTTCTCTTGTAGGTATAAAGTCCAAATAGACACAAAACCATCACGGAGGAACTATCTACTTCGACTCTGGTGACAATAGTTCAGGTGTGATACAACCAATAAAGGGGAAGAAGGATACTATTGAACTTCAAAGCAATTCAACCCATAATCGACCTCTTAGCCTATTGAGAGTAGTTCATTTGGAGGTACAAGAATGATAGAACACGAAGATCATGTTGAGGGAAGTGGAGAAAACCTGGTAAATGAGGAACAATTCACCTTCGAATTTCCGATCGCGGATCTAGATATAGTTGTGAAAATAAAGAATACTCTTCCATCAACTCTTCCTCATTTTTATGGTAAGAAACATGAGGACCCAGATTATTTTTTATTTTAATTTGACATATTATGTAGAAGCTATGATTACTCCTCAGATGCTCAGAAGTTAAAGTTGTTTCCTGCAACTCTTAAGGATTCAACATTACACTGGTTCATGGGATTAGGAGGAAATACTATAGCTTCCTGGGAGAAAATGAAGAGAGTGTTTTTATTGAAATATTAGGAATATTGTAAAACTAGAGAAATGCAGGATGAAATCTTCACCATTATTCAAGGTGATGACGAGACCTTGGAAGACCTAGAAATGTTTTTATATATCCTCCAAAGGTCAAAACACAAATTTGATCTAATTAATATTAGAACCTTGTTCTTACGTGGGCTTACTGATGATGCTAGAAATAAATTAAATCTGTTAGGACAAGGGGATATTGCTAAAAAACCTTTTGATCAAATTTGTGACCTGTGCAGGAAATTCTCAAGGAATCAATCTAGATCTGGTAAAGGAATCCGAAGTAGAAATAAAAAATATGGATCTATTGATTGGGTGCTTAGTGTAAAACCTAAAAAATTAAAGTGCTTAGAATTGATTGGAAATTGAATGAAAACGAAGAACTCGTTGCCAGGAATCTGGCGCAATTCATTTCGTTGAAAATGGAGTCCAGATGAAGAAGATAGAGCCCGCTGTTCGTTTTCCTAAACAACTAAAAAAATTGCAGAAGTGACATGTTGGTGACATGGCACCCCAGTCAGCAGAAAATGGATATTTTGGGAATATTCTATCATTTTCACTCAATGATACCGTGACAAGTGTCACTGTAGGATTCGCTGAAAAGGTTTGAAGGTGAATTTTTTTTTAATGTGCTCCTAAGGTCGATTTTCACATTTTAATGGTGGAATATTTTTTTTTTAAAGGTTGGGGACAGTCCAACCGGAGGCTGACGTGTGGTGCAGCCAGGGGCCGCAACTTGGTCCCTCTATTGGACCAAGGTCGAAGGCCGAATCAAAATTTTATGCTATGTTCAGAATTCGAATTCATATATTATATGATGGGAATTTTATGCTATGGTCGAAATATTCATACAAATCCAAATTCCGAAATATTAATATATATTCAAAGGTCGGTATAGTATCGTATGGTGCAGAAAAATTAATACGCGGGGAATGGCGGAGATCGGAGCTCGACCCCGCAACCTCCCCCACATCAGCGTGTTTGATTACCATCATACCAATGCTTCTTCCTTAATATATATGGTTCACAACTTTTATTTATTTTCAAAGGTTTGAGCCGGTGGGGGAATGGAGGGTGCTAACCCCGCGAGCTATCCCCCTCCCCACATGACTTCACCACAGGACCGATACACTACGATCAAAGGCAGAGTATATTGTTTATGCACAAAATTAAGTTTTAATAAAGGGTTAATTACCCCTAATCAAATGTTTAGCACTAATAAAAAAATGCTAATGTGTAATTTGTTATAAACTGTGCTTAGCACATTTAATCCACACTTATCCACAGTTAAACCATTTTAAAAATTAATTAAGCTGCGATTTAAAATGGTGGCATATTTGGTGGAGCCACCAAATTTGGCGCTACCCCCAATTTTAGCGGCATTAACTAGAGTCATCTCCAGATTTAGTGGAGATTTCCTAGGACAAATTTTTTTGGCCATAAATTTTGCCAAATTCAACCAAATTAGGAGAAAGAAGAGTCCTTTATGAATTATTTGGAAGTTCTGAACACATTGAAGCAGGTTTAAGGAGCATTATATGAATGTAAACAACGCATTTTTCACATTTGATCTAATATAGAGGCCCAAACCATGGAAGCTGGACCAAGAAGATGTAGCCCATGAGGGGTGAACTCCTTCATCAAAACACTATGTTAATGGATCATTGTGATGGTTTGCTATACTTGTTATTGCTGTTTTTCAACATTTGTTTTTAATGATTTTATGCTCATCAATTCAACATAAATTCAATACATTTACCTATTTTAACACTCACAAACACCAAGGAAACTTGTGCACAATAAGCAAGTGATCAACAAATTAATTATAAAAATGAAGATGAAATTAGCACAACAAAACTAACATTCTGAATCAGATCAAGGTGGTATCAGAGCAAAGGTTTCAAAGGTTATTTGCTTGATTTTCTTGAGTTCTGTCCAAGTAGGGTTTTAATAGTTGCAAATTTGTGATGCTTACAAGGTTAAAGTTGCAGAGAGGAGAAGGGAAACTATTGGTTTCAAGTCTGAGATTAGGACTAGAAGAAGGAGAGCCACAAAGGCACCATATCCACCCAATGTTCCACTCATAGCTACACTTGAAGCACCTCAAGTTTTATCTCAAGAAGCTGATATTGAAGAGGTACAAGTTGCACCAAAAGCTGAGATTGAAGAAGTACAAGTTGCACCAGAAGCTGCGATTGAATCCATAGCCATCATGTCAGGTTTTGGAGATACTGAAGATATTTTAGAAGAGGAAGCTTGCAATAAGGCTTTCTATGAACTGAATGAAAGGGTTAGGAATTTATTTGAAGAGAGGGACACCAGGATGGTTGGAGAGAATTCCAAGTCTCTAGATGGAGAGGAAACCTCATAAGACAAAAAGGATGAAGAGAATGATTCAAAGGGAATTGGAGGAAAGATTCCTCCATCTCCACCACCTTCATCATCATCCTCATCTTCACCATCAACATCATCTTCCACTTCCACAACCAAAACTACCCATACTCACTCAAAGACCTAAAAAGGAAAATATCCCTTACTCAAACTTGATGTCAAATTTGAGCTTCCAATGTATAATGGCGAGGTAAATGCAGAGAAGCTAGATAATTGGATTCTTCAATTGGAGGTTTATTGTAGAATTCAGAACCTTCATGAAGATGACATAAAGATTCGATTAGCTTCCTCGAGGATGGACGGATATGCACTTGTATGGTGGGAATCAAGGACTCAAGAAGAAATTAAAAATTACTGTAAGATCTAAATGTCTTGTTCAAGTTTTATTGCTGCCATTAAATTTTTTTTTTATCCTCTAGCTTAGATGCAAAAGGCCATTATGGACTGGAATAATTTTAGCCAATTGAAAGGGAAAAGTGTGAAAGATTATACTCATGAATTTAGGAGAAGATCTCTTATTTTGGGTATTAATTTGTATTCTCAAGAAACTTTGTTAAAGTATATTGGGGGTTTGCACAGTTACCTTAGGCACACTATTCTCATGTTTAGTCTCACAAACTTAGATGAGGTTTGTGTTCAAGCCACACATTTAGAAGCAAGAGGGAAACAAAATATAGATGAGAAAAGGGATAGTGAGGGTAAAGGAAAGGACAAGTTTTATGGAAGAGGAAAGAGAATTAGCTCTATTAAAAGAGACAAAGAGAAAGACACATGTAAAAATTGTTCGAAGAATGGACATGATGAAGACCATTGTTGGCAACTACATCAAGAGTTGAAACCAAACAAACTGAAAGCCAAAGAAAAGGGGAAAATTGTTGCTATCATTGAACATGAATTAGGTTCAAATTCAGGAGATGAAACAAAGATTAAAACCATGGGTTTGAAAGGTAAGAACATAGAAATCAATAGTTCTTAAAATTGTTCCAATGTCACTGAAGATGAAGATACAAGAATTGAAATTTTCCATATTAGAGTCGTTTCTAAACATACCAAGATAAACACACTTTTTGATAGTGGGTCTCAAGCTAACTTGATTTTCGAAGACTTGGTTAAGAAGCTAAACCTTGAAACTGTTATATATCTAAGATCTTATCCTTTAGCATGGATATGCAAGAATGAAAACTTGCAGATAACAAGGAAGTGCATATAAAGATTCCGTTGAGGCTTCAGATTTTCGTTGCGACAACATGGGGGAAACCACCCAGTTTGGACTTTAAGGCAACTCCTTTTCCGTTTGGTGTAGTGGCTCCAACTGGGGATAAAGGGACCAGTTTCCCAATAAATTTCACGACGGTGTGTTTTTTTATAATATGCAAATGGAGGAATGATTTAATCTACTTAGGTAAGTAACTGAATATCTATTCTATTATTTACCCGTGGGTGTTCATTCATCAACGTGATCTAAAATGATATATTTCAACAATTGGTGATATATATTATTCAATTATTGAAAGAGATGAAAATTATAAAAAAAATGATTATTTTGGTTAAATAGTTAATCAAAAAAATTGTGAAAGATGTATCGCATTCATAGTTTTGATCATATATGAAATAAGGAATCATAGATAAACATTAGTACAAAAGTGAATTTAACATTCACCTATAATAATAGATCTCATACATAATACAGATAAAAATATTGCTGTTAATTCATGAAATAAGATTCAACATAATGTGTAGAAATACCATATATGTGATGTTCTACTCATTAAATCAACAATAGTGTCTGCTCCTCTTCAAGTCAAAGAAATTCAATGAGTACAAAAGTGAAACTTTAGTTAAAAAACTTCAATACCAAGAGAAACTTTGTTCCATTAACTCATCAAAGCATTCACAAAAATACAAAAGTGAAGTCTTTTGCAAATGTTTTTTGATAAATTTATGGACCCTTCTATAAATGCATGAGAAGGGTTTAAATAGTATCTAATATGACTAAAATAGATTATACAGAATTTATTTGAGGAGGTTTCAAACAACCTTCCTCGTAATGAGTAACTTAATATAAAAATATATGAAATCTAATGACTTGATATTATTTTTAAGCTTTCTCATTTTCCAGCTGGGCTGGAAGGTCATAGATATCGGTCATTGGTTTCACTTATGGTGGTGTGACAACTCTTGTTATGATCTATCCTGCAAATATGGCTTCGGCGAGAGGTAGTAAAATCTTCTCTGTTTAATTTTTTAGACAATTCAACGTCATGATTTGAATGTGTGGTTTAACAAGATACTTCCAATATGCCACCTAATCCGTCTTTGAAATATATTTGATCGAATCTCTTTGAACTTGAGATTTTTCCTTCCAAATTTCACTTAATTATTTCATATCTGGCAGTGTGTCCGAGTCACCTTCTTTGATCAAGTTGGTAGTATGAATGGTATGAATTATTTTCCCTATAATATTCCTTACTACTCCTGCTGCTCTTGTTACTGCTCACTCCGCCTGTTTGATCTGTACATCCCAGTATGTTAAGAGGATGTCTTTAAGAGTTTCTTCAATTTCAGAAAGATTTTCCTTTGTCCCTTCATCTGTTTCTTTCCATGTAATATGATCTGATATTTTAGTATTTATTTCTTCAAATTCGATCCTCTGATCAATTACTTGATTTGTCAACTGCTCAATAGTCCTTAAGTAAGGACTAATAATAAGCATATTCTGGCAAAATAGACCTTATTGCATGGACAATTGAGAATTCAACTCCAAAGCTTCCTTGATAAATTCATCCTTACTAGGTATATCTTTGTACGTGGTAATCAATTCCTGCATTTCACAATTTTTTAGATCCTTTGCAGTGATATCCTTCATACCTTATTTTCATTGCTTCCATATCCTTTTGCAATTGTGATAGCTGCATCTCGGTTTGTTTATTAAAATTCAGTTTTTCAACATCTATTTGTTGCTCCAGCTGTGAGATTATTTCTTCATTTTATTTTAATAAAACTGAGACCTCTGAAGCTGCTTTATCAATTGTGGTTGTGGCGTAAGCTCCTGCAAATTGTGACAACTTAGTAAGAATTCCTGTTGGGTCGGTGGTAGTGTCTTTCTAGACTACTTACATTGATTTATTTCCTGGTAATACTCAGTAGAAGTTGCCAATCTTCTTCTCTTTCTCTGTTGCCTTACTACAACCTTATGCTTAGGACTGTAGAACACATCAAGAGGAGAAATTTCTTGTATTTTCTAGGTGATTTCAGATGTAAGGAATGCAGGGATAAGCTCTACTTCCTGCGAGCTTGTTTCTTGATTATCTCATGTTTCTGGATTTGATTTCTTCTGAGTTTGCTGAGTTGTATGCAATTATGAAGTTTCTTGCACATTTGTTATCTTTTTCCTATTCTGGAGGCTTTGACTAAATTCGTCCCATTGTTGTTCCATATCATTGACTCTTTCATTATGAATAGTGCTTTGATTTGGATCAATTTCCATCTTCTATTATATCCATTTCTGACTAGTCTCGACCGTGGCTTCTATTTCCTTTAGTTGCTTTTGAGATTTTTATGTGTTGTGAATTGAGTTCTTTTCTGATTCTGCTTTTGAATTGTGCTCATAAGTATTAATTCTAACATTGAGGGTAGCTTTATGTTGGATTATTAACAAATTTAATGGAATTTGTTCAAGTCTTTGGATTTTGAATTCTTGGAATTTGTGAAAATCAATTGGATCCAACTTTACCTTTTCCCAAGCTAAGATTGAGTAGATTCTAATAGATATTTTAATTTATTATCTTCATGAATAAATTCCTTAAATTTCACTAACATAGTGAAATGATAAGCTACCTTATCTTGATCATATTGCCTACTTGGAATGGTGGCTAGCTTTAGAATTTATATGTTTTGAATTTATTTTATTGCATGTCCAAAATCATTTAGTGTAAAAGCGCCACACTATATCGAGAAAACCGGCCATAAATATTTCTTTGAATCTTTTAGGCTCTTTGCAAGGCCATTTCTTTCTTTTTGGTAAGCAATTTTCCTTGCTAGTAGTTTATTAGGGATGTATAGAGGAAGAACATGAGGTTTTGAAATACTCCAGAAAAATATGATATAGGTAAAAAATTGTTCAGTAAAATATTTCCCAATTGCGAGAAGGTATATACATGCTTCTTCAAAAAACCTTGGGGCTTTCTTGTCAAAAATAAGTTGGTGCATGGGCAGCATAACACCATGACAAATCTTGTAAAAATGAGATGCGAAATAGGAATGCCATAACTCTTTATGACTGAGGTGAATAGGATTTTGGTCTCGACTGGTCCATTTCCAACCCATGACTGGAAATTTAGTGCAAAAAAAATATCATCCATAATATACACGCTCATATAGAATGGGGGAAAAATTCTCATGGAGATATTTCTTTTAGAACGACAGTTGAAGATAGCAATAGCCAGGTTATTAGATAGGATGGTGGCCTAGTTCATTATAATGGAATTGACACATGTTTCTATCAAGGGTACCCATTGTATTGAAAACTTGGTACTGTCCGATTTTCCATATAACCTACATAACATAGCGGTGGCATAGTTATGGGGGGCTGATAAAGGATCAATAAGGTACATACTAGTTTTATCCTGCTTGAATTTGCTGCCCTCGGACCTCAAACTCTGAACAATTTTGAATGGTTCATCATTCTATTTGGAGAATTGCGATAGGAATGTTGAATCATAAATTTTTCGAGGTTTTGGAAGATGGTACATTTGCCTCAAGTCTTTAGCTGTGAAAGATCCTATGATTTCAATATGTGAATTTCTAAACTGTCTGTCTGCAATGTTCACGTTGTCAATCACCCATTTAACCATATCTGTGCATGGTAAAACTTTAGGTCTTGTTGCTATCCTATTAAGGAAAGAGCAGGCTGCATCACTCATTTGAGCTATTGATGGCATTGAGGAATCTGCTGTTGGTTTTATTTTAGTAATTATAGGTTGTTCATCTTCAAGGAGATTATAAATAACCTACCATGCCGTTGCTCCTGCATCTTTGTTGCATGTGGTATATGAGAACAGGGGTAGAATTTATGTAGACTCAGACTCTGAAGTGCTTTGTTTCTTGTTATTTTGCATCATTTTCCTTAGAGAAATTTCCTTGGAAGATTTCCTGAAATTCAAAGAAGCGAGGGCGAAGTGAAAAATACAGAGCGGATGAAATAGGAGAATTCCAAATCAACTAATGATACTAAAATATTTTCAAAGATATTGGCTATTAATTCATCATAAGTGAAAAAAATCATTTATTTTCTCGAGCCACTAAAGAACAGTTAAATGCCTTAAAATTCCGATTGATGTTTCATTTAAGACTATTAATTCTACGTACTTCACGTCTAATCAAAATATCGCATCGCAAAAATCAAGCTGTGAAAAATAGCTTTGTTAAGAGTTCATGAAATAATGCGATTGCGAAATCGCAATATTGCATCTCGAGATTTCTCTCAACATTTTGTTTCAAAGGTTAGTATCAGAAGCTTTATTGTGGTATCGGTCTTTAAATGCCGCGGGAAGAATTATTTTGATTCATTACATTTTTTATTTTGAATGGGTAATAGTTACAAGAACTTTCATTACTTGCGATCTGTGATATTCGATAGTTGCGATATGCGGTAGCCTATAATTTTTTTTTCCTTAACTTAAAGTTTGTTTAATATATTCTTAGATTTTGGGCATTTTTGGACTTTAAACGATGACCGAGAAATTCTTTTATAATAATTTCGGGTTCGAGACATATCGCAAAGCGCCTATGGAAATTTTGAATTATATTGTGCTTCTGATCTATCCTTATAACTAAGGTTTCCTAAGATGGATGTTTTAACCTTTATGAAAGGGGTTGGCAATCACATTTCAGAGCTCCTTCATGATATTTAAGCATTTTTTCCAAAAGGTTTTGTGATATGCGATTTGTGAATTTTTCCAAGCGGAAAGTGCATTAAACTAGTATTTCACTATTTTAGAGTTTATGATGATTTTTTTAGAGTTAGCACTCATTATTTTAAAGGAAAGAAAATTTAAAAAGGTTCCCCATATATCACTATAAATGGGGGGGGGGTGTTGTACAATACAACAATTGGTGATTCACTTGGGAGAATCAGTTATCTCTGATCAGGTTTTTGAAAATTTTTAAAATTTCAAAATAAAAATAGTTGCACGAATGAATTTCAATATAGATAATATTTCACCGATTAATGAAAACTCACTTGATTATAATTCATAAGATTCCCTCTTTAAGATGAAAATATGACCGTCTGCATCAATCTTTACTAAGTTCAAAAAGATAAAGCAGGTTGCTCTTTCATATTAATTTTTTATATATATACTCATTTATCATAGGTAGAGCCTTTGCTGTGGCGTTCATAGCCTCGACAGGGTTACCTTTTACCCAAAAATGTCATTGTCCCATCCAGCTAATATCATAATTTTCAAAAATGATTTCACAATCATATACTTTCACTTGTTTCTTTTTTTTGTAAATTTTTTCTATATATTTTTTATTACTTAAAAGCCATTGTCTTGGCTTGGTAACCAAATATTGAAAATGCCATACACAGGTTGTAACTAAACTGATCAAGCTAGCTCTTAATGAGACCCCTTGTCTTTTGATACAATCTCAAGTCATTACCTTGTTTTGGTAGATGGTATTGGTAATGTCAGTTTAACTATTTTCCTATGAACATGGTAAACAAGCTCTTGACGAGACTTATTATCTTCTAATCTTTTTCATATTTTTGAATTACATCCTGAAAATTGAAAAGTTTTCCGGATGGGGGGAATCATTGGCCCTTTTGAGGGTTTCTGGATGATAATATTAGATTTAAAGTCGCTTATCTGTAAAGAGTCTTTACTATGTTAAAGATTATTTTCTTGAATGGTAGTAGAACAAACATACTTTATAAAAGTGAGAGTTTATCAAAGAATAAATAATTTTAGTGAAATTGAATTTTTTAGTGAAATAAAATTTATTTGAGATTTGAATTTTACAATTATTTCCTTAACAATTCTTATTTATAGAAGCGAAAAATCAAAAAGTTTGTCTGAGATATTTATTTGAAAAGCCAGAAGTATAAACCATTCAACTTTTATTTTCCTAAGAAAAAGAAAAGACAATAATGTACAGGGAATAGAAAGGATTACCTTCTATAAAAATTACTTCTTTAAAATCTTCCCATTAACAGGCAGAGAATCTCTCTTGCCTGATATAAAAACGTTGATGGACCTATTTTTTCTATGATTTGAAATGGTCCAAGCCATAGTATTTGGAATTTGGTATGTTTGCATTTTTTATCATGTGATTTATCCCATTTTAACACAAGATCACCAATTTGAAATGTTATTTGACTAAAAAAAGTTATGTCGACCGAAGCTTTAACCAACTCTTGATGATGTGCATGCGTAACTTTGGATTTTTATCTCTCCTCTTCAAGTTTAAGAATTTGGAATTGTCTTAATTGTAGAGAAGAATAAGGTGATTCGTCAATAAATTGGACCAGGGCAAGAGAAGGAATAACTATATTAGTAGGAAGAACAACTTATTTCCCATAAACAAGATTAAATGGAGAAGTGCCAATCGAGGCCTTCTGAGTTATTCGATATTCCAAAAGAGAAAATATTAATGATTTGTGCCAATTTCTTTGGTTTTGGTCAAAAGTTCGTTTAATGATCCTAATAAGGTTTTTATTAGTTGATTCTTCTAAAACATTTCCTTGAGGATAATAGTTAGCAGAATATTTGAGTTTAAAAACTCTTTTAATGGAGAATTATATCATAACAGTTCCTGTGAAATAATATGCATTGTCAAACATTAAAGCAGTTGGTAATCCAAATCTAGTTATGATAAACTGATCAATAAATTCGATAATATTCTCAGAATTGGCTACCTTTAGTGGAATTGATTCCACCTATTTAGTAAAATAATTGGTAGTTGTGAGGATGTATTTTTCTATTTTTAAGAGTTAGGAATGATCTCACCAATTATGTCTAATCCCCTTTGCTCGAATGGTTGTTCAATATTAATTGGTTGTAATGGAAAAGCTAGTTTCCTTTATCTTCTGAATGCACTTTGGAAGACCTTACATTTCCTCACATAATCATGAGCGTCTTTGAATAGCGTTGGCTAATAATAACCTGCATGCAAGATTTTATGCGCTGTTGTATTTCCTCCAAAATGTCCTCCAGCTGGTCCATCGTGGAGTTCCTGCAAAACTTTCTCTGCTTCAGTTTTATCTAAGCATCGCAATAACACAGAATGAAAGTTCCTTCTAAACAATACATCATTGAGCATTATGTATTGCTTAGCTTTTAATATTAAAGCACAATTTGTTTTATAATTGAGCTGCATGGGAGCATATCCATTTTTCAAATAAAATTTAAGATCAACATATTGAGACTGAGCGTCGTTGAGGCTTACCTCAGACACTTGTACATCATTACCTGAATCTGATTTTGTTGGTAAATGGGATACTCCTGTTAACATTCTGCAAAAACCTTGACCTATAAAATTTTTAGAAGGTCTAATTTCTATGTCGTATTCTTGTAGAGAAGTTACCTAATTAGCCCTTTTCTATCCTACCTCTCTTTTCATCAATAATTTCCTTACTACAGAGAATGGAACTATTATCTTGGTGTGAGTTTTGTGGAGATATGGCCTAAAATGCTTTATAGATTTGAAGACAACAAATGCTTGTTTTTCAACAGCTGAATAGTTTAGTTTTGCACCTTACAAATTGGAACTAAAAAATGAAATTGGTGCTTCAAATTGCTTCTCGTTAAACTGTCAAAACGACAACATATGATGTATCTGATGCGAATGTATATAAAGTAAAATGATTAAGAAAATAGGGAGTAGTCAAGAATGGAGAATTAAAAATAGACTGTTTTATTAAATCAAATGTTTCTCTATCATTATGTCCCCACTTGAAAACCAGATTTTTCTTAATCATTGTTTGTAAAGGAAAAACTATCTGCGAAAATTCAGGGACAAATGTTTTTACAAAATTCATCTGTCCCAGGAATGACTGCATGGTTTTCTTATTGTGAGGGAAAGGGATTCTTTTAATTTCTTTGATTCTTTCAGGATCGATATATATACCTTTTTTAGACACGATGAATCCTAAATTTTTTTCTTCATCCAAGAAAAATATGAATTTTTTAGGTTAAGTGAGATTCCATAATTTTTGCATCGCTCAAAGACTTTCTTTAGGTCATTTACATGATTGGTTTTTTTGTCTAGAATAGACTGTGATGTCATCTAGATAAATAACCACTAATTTGTTAATGAGTCCTTTAAAATATGTGTTCATGGCTCTTCGGAATGTGGCACTTGCATTGATTAACCTGAATGGCATCTTTTGATAGGCATAAATTCCCCACTTTGTTAGGAATGCTATATTTTTTTTTCCACAGAAAAAATCAGTAACTTTTTATTTATAGAAATAAAAAGTTACACATAGTATATGCATTGAAGCATTTTTCAGAAATTTCCCATTGGGCTCATGTGCTCTTGTACACAATACATGTTAGCGAGGCCACATTGCATTCAGAAAAAATAAAAGAAAAAGAAAGAGTAAAAGGGTGGAGAG
Source organism: Pinus albicaulis (assembly GCA_034641835.2). Taxonomy (NCBI): domain Eukaryota; kingdom Viridiplantae; phylum Streptophyta; class Pinopsida; order Pinales; family Pinaceae; genus Pinus; species Pinus albicaulis. Next base: position 1,469,733,052 of record CM076579.1, on the reverse strand, counting down.
AAGGAGGCAGAAAAACTAAAAGCCACTAGATCGTGGGAAAAAGTCCCACAAATCAGGTTTTTCTCCCTTTCGTCTTCTCAACCTTGCGCCACTTGCCCTGAGGTGGCAGACAAGTGGCAAGGAAAATTTGATTTTCTGCATTTTGGGTTCCTGTATCCTTGTCCGAATCTGAAGTTTCTGATGTATGGTGTCGTTTGATCCCTCCACTACCCATGTCCACGACATTCCTTTCTGTTTGTTTCGTCTGAAGGTGTGGATCCATGAGTGTGGTCGTGTCCTCTGTTTGTACCTCTGGTTCCTGTGTAGGCTGCTTGCTTTCTGTTGGAACTAGTTCCTCTTCTTCTTCTGACTCATCCTCCTCTGAGTCAGGAGGGGGAAACTGCCAACCTTTCCTCTGCTTCCTTTTTGGATTATTTTTGCTGTTTGCTTTCTTAGCTTCTGGGCATGTATTCTGTAGGTGTCCTGTCATCCTACAATTCCTGCATCTAAATGCAGTATTCTCATAATCTAGTGATTGCAACCAGTTTTGCTGCTTATAAATCTGCATAATGTTCTCTGGTAATCCTTTGCTTAAATCTACTTCTACGCAGATCTGGGCGAAGTTAAATATTCTTTGTTCTAATATTTCCATGTCTATTTTAATATACCGCCCAAGACTATTCCCAATTCTCTCGAGTACATGATCATTCCAGAAATGTAGAGAAAGATTGTGTAATCTCACCCACACAGGTAATCTAGAAATTTTCATAGTGTTGGGGTCAAATTCTGGAAACCATGGAGTGATAAAAAGCCCCATGGACCCCCAAAACCAAGGCCCCTCTCTGATGATAATATCTCTTTCCTCAGAGGTTTGAAATTTCACGGTAAAAAACCCCTTGGAACAGAGGTGTATTTCACAATCAAGGGACCATTGGGTGAAAATCCAATGGAAAAGGTCCATGGGCTTGGGCCAGAAATAGTTGAAGCAGCATATTAATGCCTGGGCTTTGTATGTCTTTATGTGCTCCTTTGTTGCTGAACTGTTGATTTTTAGTGCTGGGGTTTGATCCTGCTGTTCTACTATGTAGGGCCTCGGAGCATTTCCAGCTTGTTCTGGAGGTGAGCCTACCACTTTTTTATGCTGTAGGATGTTTTTGTAGGAAGGCCCTCCATTTTTTTTTTGTTAGTTGATGGGCGTTTTCCCTTTGTCTCCCCCTACAGATCTTGGCATGCTCTGGTTTACAGCACCCCCTCGCAGACGCAAATTTATGGCAATAGTCATATCTACCTTTATGGTGTAATCCTTCATGAGCCCGCAATCCTGGAGAGATCTGTGCCCATTGACTATATGTTGGATCGTTACTGGGTACCCCATCAGTCCCCATATTTTATGCTTAAGTTGCTGAACATAGGCGTCTTCGTTTACTCAAACTAAATGAGACTTACCCACAAGGGGTCTGATAAAAATTTGAAAGGGGATAGGGCTCAGTTAGAACGAGAGATTACCTATTGATTGGGGTTCAGAGAATGATTTGGTTGGTGAAGATAGGGCAAAATGCACTCCCTGTTGTTGCTGATCCCTCATCGATTCTGCCTCTCCTTTCTTCAGATTCGGTAGGAAGTTCTGCAGATCAGGCTTGGATGCCTCTTCTCTCGCCATTTGTAGTGGTAAAAGCGTACATCTTAATCGAATCTCCCTGCCAAAATTAGTTAAGAATATTATCAGAAAACTGGGTCCCCGACCAAGGCTTATCCTGCCCCCAACCGCATAGAGAAGCGAGAACCCTTGCGCTCCGTTGTGGTGTTCATCGGCCTGTCTTGACCGTAATGGCCAGATCTCCCTGCCTGCCATAAAAATTCTGTGAGGAAATCCTGTGATGGTGTCTTATGTACACGATGTGAACCGATCCAAAAGGGTTCGGTAGTAGAATTCCCTTGATTGGGGCAGATCGCTAGCTGATGGCTTTAGGACTGGAAGCATAGCTTTTATTCTGTGATTTTCCTCCCATGGGGTGCGAATCCTGCATTCAAAACCAAGAGGTAGTAGCAAAACGACTTCTCTCACCTCGTTTGGTTCTGATGCTATCATATCGGCAACAGCACCGAAAGAAACCCTTTCTGGGTCTGTGCTACCCTGATCCACAGGCTTGGCAGTGACAGAGTTTAACAGGATTCTCACAGAAAACCTAAACGCAGCCATCACTCTCCCTCCTACGGCCTTTATGAATGCTGTATTTAATCTTTCGTTTGCGTGTACCAGGATTTGGTTATATCCTGAAAACCCATCTAAAAAATACGTGAGTTCAAAACCAGCTACAGTTTTCAGTACTTGTTCCATGGTTGGTAATGGAAAATTTTCCTTCTGACATGCTTTATTTAAATTTCTAAAATCTATGCAAATCTTAATGTCACCATTTTTCTTCCTGACAGGTACTAAATTTGATACCCACTTTGTACATCGATCTGGAAAGATGATTTTAGCTTTGAGGAGTTTATTCAACTCTGATTTGATTTGACTTTTAGGATTATGATGAATTTTCCTTAACTTCTGTTGCACAGGTTTCTCGTTTGAAATCATAGGGATAGTATGTTGGATGACAAAGGTTTCGTATGTTTTGAGATCAACATAATCCCAAGCGAAAACACCTTTGTAGGTCTTTAATAACTTGATGAATGATGATATTTCTTCAGAAGATAGACCAAAACCTAAGTTGAAATTTTGTGGTTTATCATCAGTTCCAAGATTTACTAACCCAAATCTTAAAGTTGAACTTTGAGTTTTGGAATTAGTAACTTTCTTGAACCTATCTTTTAAATCATAAAGGTCTTCCAGTTTGACAACAAACTTTGGTATTTGATTTTCATCCTGTTAGTTATTTATATGAGTGTCATGATCTGGGCTTATGTAGGAACATCAAAGAATACACATATAACCATAAATACAAAGATGCAGCGGAAATAACACTTCATTTCATTAATATCAAAGAAGTGAAATTTGCTTACAGACAAAATGGAAATAAACTAGCTAGGGCACTGGAAGCTTATCTCTGAGAAGAGATGTAGCAGCTTCAGGACTATGAACTGTGTTACAATGAGGCTCTAGGGCCTATATTAATTAGAAACAATGGAAAACCCTAAACATCCAAAACCCTAACCCTAGGAGATGAAGTGCCAAAACTATGGGCACCGTTTGGGTAAATTGGTGTTTCAACGTCTCGGGGACGTAACTTTGGCATACGATCGATGTTTGATGTGCACCATACATCGTTAGAAACATCTATCCAAGGACTACAACTTTTGATGAGAGGAAAATTGGTCCATGGACCCATGGTGCTCCCGGTTTTCCCAAAAAATGTCGTTTAAGGCCTCAAAACGGCTTCAAAAGTTCAGGACCTGAAAATCTGCTAAAAATAGTAAGTTGTGTCGAAACTGAAAAATTGAAAGAGACAATGGTGGGGCCCCAAGTGGAATAGGTGGGTGGCCACCAATATTCACCTAGATCATTCCTCCCCCCTTAGGAAGCAATGGTCCCCATTGCGTTGAGTTCCTCCATGAGATGAGGAACTTCTGTTGAACTTGGTCCCTGGTGAACCACTTGCCTTGGTGCAAGAGTTTTCCAGCTTTGACAAACCGATACAGCTGGATATTCTGTTGGTGAGTGTTCTTGATTTGCATGTCAATGATATAATCTGTGGTGGCATGTTCCATGCAGTCTGGGTTTAACTATGTTGGTGTGAGCTGTTTTGCAATGTTAGAGGTGTCCAGTAGAGGTGGGAAGTAGGGACAAAGGCGGTCCACATTGAATACTGGGTGCAGGCCAAGGAATGGTGGAATACTGAGCTCAAAGGCATTTCTGTCTACAACCCTGGTGATGGTGTACGACCCATATTGGAGTGGGTGAAGCTTGCGATGAGGTCGAGTGAGGCACTCCTTCTGCAAATGTAGGCATACTTTGTTGCCCACTTGGAAGTTGTGTGGCACCCGATGTTGGTCATGTTGTTGCTTGTACTTAGCATTGGATTTGTCCAATATGTCATGAACCTGTTGGTGGATGTGTTGAATGTGCTTGATGAAGCTATTTGCTTTGTCATCTTCAGACTAGACATGATCCGAATCAACCTGAGTAGGCGCAAATGGCATGGCTACATCAATGGGACATAGTGGTTGGAATCCCAAGCCCTCCTGAAAGGGGCTGTGGCCGTTTGAGCTGTGGAGAGCCTGGTTATAACTGTGTTGCACATAGGGGAGGCTCTCATCCCATGTGTGTGGATGCTTTGAATTGTACATGGGAAAAATGTGTATAATCATCATGTTGACAACCTCTCTCTGGCCATTAGTTTGGGGATGGAAAGCTGTGGAATTGGTGAGCTTGGTGTCCAGCATTGACCAAAGGATGGACCAAAATATGTTGAGGAACCTACTATCTTGATATGATATGATAGAATATGGGATCCCAAATTTCACCCACACTCGTTCAAAGAAGAGTTTAACAGTGGCTTCTACTGTGATATTCTTCTTGCAGGCTGCCATAATGGCCATCTTCGAGAATCTGTCGACGACCACAAAGACATAGTGGTTTCCATGCTTAGTAAAAGGAAGGCCCGACATGTAATCCATGGAGATGGATTACCAAGGTAGACTAGGGGTAGGTAGCGAAGTATATAGGCCTTGATTCTTGATGGTCAGTTTGGAAATGGCGCAAGAAGTGCAGGATCTGATGTACTTCCCAACATCCCATTGAAGGTTCGACTAATTGAAATAATTTTGCAGTACTGCCACTGTTTTCTTGACCCCGAAATGCCTAGTGACTTGACTGTAGTGTGCTTCCCATATCATCTTGGCACACTCGCTTGAAGGAACACAAAGGTGTCCTAAGTGACATAACAGTACATCGTGGAGGTGAAAATTTGGAACTTGCATACCTCCCAAGAGTGCCTTGTATGTGTGGCCACAAGAGTTGACAACGGTGGTTAGCGCCATGATCGGTGGTAGGATGAGGCAATCTGCAACATTATTGGTGCTACCCTTCTTGTACTTGATGTTCAAATGAAACTGTTGCAGGTATGTGGACCACTTCTGATGGCGATATTTTTGCAGTTTCCCTTGTGTCTGTATGAACTGAAGGGGTCAGTGGCTTGTGTAGATGATTATTTCCTTCCCCAAAATGTAATGCTTCCATTTTCGGCAAGCCTGCACAATGTAATACATTTCTTTTTCATAAGTGGGATACTTGCGAACTGTGTCGGACAATGTCTCACTGTGATATGCCACTAGATGCCCCCGTTGAGAAGGAAATTCCCCAATAGCATAGTCATATGCATCTTTCTTGATCTCAAATGGTTGTTGCATGTCTAGTAATGTGAGCACTAGGGTAGAACATAAGCGATGTTTCAATTATACAAACGCCTTCTGTTGAGATTCTGACCAAAATGATTTTGCTTTCGCTCCTCCCTTGGTGACTTGACTCAAGGGCCAAGTGATATGAGAGAATCCCAACACGAACTTGCGGTAGAAATTAGCATGACCGAGAAAGCTGCGAAGCTCTGTAAGAGTGGTTGGGGCTGGCCAATCTCGAATGACTTGGATCTTTGTTGGATCCATGTGCACCCCCCTTTCATCAATAATGTATCCCAAATATTGAACCTAGATCATGCCAAAAGTGCACTTCTCCGAATTGGCACACAACTTGTGTTGCTACAGTGTTTGGAGGACTTGTTGGATGTGGTGGAGGTGCTCTTCCCAAGTCTGGATGAAGATCAAAATGTCATCCAAGTACACCATTACAAATGAGTTGGTGAATGGTCACAGGATGTCATCCATCAACCTCATGAAGGTTGCGGGAGAATTCATCAACCCAAAAGGCATGACCAGCCATTCAAAACACTCTCCTTGGCTTTGAAGGCAGTATTCCAGACATCGGCGGGTTCGATTGGTACCCAGTGATACCCAGAATTCAAGTTGATTTTGTTGAAATATTTCGCCTCTTTTAGGTGGTCCAGAAGGTCGTCAATCCATGGGATCGGGTACCTACTCCGGAAAGTGATCTTGTTCAATGCCTGATAGTCAATACATAGTTTCCAAGTCCCATCCTTCTTTTGTACCAACACGATCGGGCTCCCACAGGGTGATGAAATTGGCTGGATGTGACCTTTCTGCAGCAGATCATGAATCTGCCTCTTAATTTAATCGTTCTCTAGAATAGAGCACTGATAGATGGGTCCATCGGGTGGCGGTGCCCCTGGGGTCAGATCAATAATGTGCTTGACTTGATAGTGCAAAGGAACCCCTGTGTGCGAAGTGAAGATGTCCCTGTACTCCTCCACAACCTTGTCTATTTGTTGTTGTCATAGAGAGAAGCCCTGTATGAAGGTCATGGCCACATTTTTCTTCTTGCCCTGGGGGCGGATCATCAGGAAAACAAATTTCTTGGTTTGGGAAATGAGCTTACTGCATTGTTTTGTAGCAACCAAATAGATAGAGACAGGCGGTGGTACCTCTGGTATCCTGTACAACTTATTTCCCAAAGTAACAATAATAGCACGAGGACGAGACTCATACACATCATGTCACTTCCTCAAGTATGGTTGGCCTAATAATACATCAGAAATGTCAAGAGGAGCAATGCCACATAATACCTCATCCATGAAGGGGTTGATGTTGTAGGGAAGGCGACACTGCTAGCCGACGCGGAGATATCGTCCTTGGTGAAGCCACCCGATGGTGTACAGTTGTGGGTGTGCTGTGGTTGGCAAGATGAAATGCTTCATGAAGTCTGCTGAAATGAGGTTCTTTTGGATCCCATTGTAAAAAATGAACAGTAGCAGGGAACCCTTTACACACATTTGGGAGTGGAAGAGATACTCCTCCTCCTCTGGATCTTCCATTTCCTCCTCATGGATCTTCATAGTGGCAAAAATGGCATTGGGCTCCACATCAATAATTTGTTTCCCTTTGTCATTCCCCTTCTTAGTTTTTGATTCAGAGTCGGAGCATGCATCTGATTCAGAAGCCCTCATCTCAGCCACCAACGACTGCTTGGCCCTACACTCACTTGTGATGTTAGTGGAGCTCTTATGGAACTCACACCACTTTCCTGTGTCCTTCTTTGGCTTCATGGTGTTGTTCTTTGCTTGTGGCTTTGGCAGGTTGGCTTGGACTGCCATGCCTTGGCTTTATCCTTTGTTCTACGATTTGGGGGCACCTTTCCCTTGATTTTGATTCTCAGATCTAAAGTCTCGCTTCTTCTGTTTGAATTTCTGCTCAATTTTGGTAGCATATCGGTATGCTGTACTAAGTGAGGAGATGTCGAGGAACTCCATTTCCTCCTAAATGTATTTGTGCAGAAAACTGTGATACTTTAGCACCAAATGTTTCTCCAAATATTTGATACCCAACTTTGTGTGCAGGGTATGGAACAAATTCGTCAGCTTATGCACATCTTGATCCCTTTATTGCCGCAACGTAGTCCATTGTATGTACTTGTCCTCATATATCCTTATGGGATAGTATTGTTCCTTGATGGTGTCTTGGAAATAATTCCAAGTGGGTACAACTGAGAACAGAGAGGGTTCTGTCTCGTCCTTTTTTTCACAGTAGGTTTCACACCAATCCTTGACATGGTGGGTAGCTTTGAGGAAAATTCATGAACCACGAAATATCCTTCTAATAGATTCAACCATATATCTATGACATTTGCATCTATTTTACCCTAAAATATGGGAATGTCAAAATTTAATTGTACCTTAAAGGGAGTCACACCTCCAGAGTGGCTGTTGGATGCAGATGCGCTGCCAGTGGGCAGTGATTGAAGGATCTGGGTAAATTTATCCATCATCACGTTCCTTTGTTTTTCGAGGGCATCCTAGAGCAATATTTTGATAGCATCTCCTGCTCCCTCATCTTTCTTTTTGTCTGCCATGGGCGGCTGTCGGGGTTTGCGAGGCTGATCTTGCAAAGGTTCAACCAGATCGATCCCTAAATCCTTATACCATGACCTCGTTGGGGACATACAAAGAAGGATCGAGAAAAATCAGACCGCTCTGATACCACTGATCCAGATCTATGCAGGAACGCAACATAATACACATATAACCATAAATACAAAGATGCAGCGGAAATAACACTTCATTTCATTAATATCAAAGAACTGAAATTTTCTTACAGAAAAAATGGAAATAAAATAACTAGGGCACTGGTAGCTTATCTCTGAGAAGAGATGTGGCGGCTACATACCTCTGAACTATGTTACGATGAGGCTTGATGACCTATTTATTAACTAGAAACAATGGTGTTGGAACAGGGTCTCGTACAACTACGAATTTTGTCCATTTTTGTATATTTTGGTAATATTTAGTCTAACGAAGGGGTTTTGGGGTGGGTCAAAGCCCCTAATGCATTGTACTAGGTCAAGGGTAGACCAAGAGTCTGTAAACCATGGTTTGCAGACCATTGGATGTGTAGGTTGAATTGGTATAAATAGATGAACCTTTTTGAATCTTAGGTAGAAGAAAATATGGATATTGATGATAGTTGCGAATTGTTAAATCTGTTTGGGTTGCTAGGGTAGGGCTCTTGCTGGCTGTGTGCATAGGCTGTGTTGGATTGTATTAGGTTTTTGGGGCTAATATATGTGAATCTGGTTAGAGTACCTCTGCTTTATCTGATTTTATGTATTACTGTTGATGTGAACTGTTGAATCTGTTACACTTACTGTTGGTTATTCGTTGTTTCTACAGATCTGTGTTTATTATGCTACGAAGTATTATGGTGATCTATTATCATGTTTTTATACTATTACCTGTGATAGTGCTGATGCAAAAGTGTTGATTAGATCCATGACTGATAGTAGCTCTATTAACTGTGGACTATACTGGTTAGTGATCCTGCGAATATTTCTGTTTATAGCTGCGAGAGTATCCATGTTTATAATACATGAATCTATGATCTGCGATTATAGTTGCTGCACTGGTAGCTTGGTGTTACACATGTGAATGCGAAGGTAATTAGTAGCTAGGAGCTCTGTGACATAAGTCTGTAACTAGATCTGTTAAATACGAAGCTGGTAAGCTCGAAACGCAGCTTTGCTTGACTTACCTGCTCTCTCTCCGGGTGCGGAAACCTGGTTCCAGCACCCTCCCATACTGCTTCTGGTGGGACTTTGGCCTGCGCAAGCAGGTCACTGCCGAAAGGGCCAGTAGTATAGGGGTTTGTTGGAAAATCTTAACCTCCGAACCTGGGTCAGGACCCCTCGAGCCAATAAATGGTTCTATTGCCGGGACCGGGAGCATTTTGAGAGAGAGATCGGGTAATACTAAGAGAATATTGGAAACCTGAGAAGAAAGAAATTGAAGAGTGGTTCGAAAAAAAAATTCAGGAGTTTGCGATAAAAGAGAATCATAGCACAAGGTTGACGGTGGAAAAGTGGAAGAATAAGTACATTTTCACAGAGATCTACGAAATTTTCTTTGTGACATTTGCGACCGAAATTCAGGAGTGGCTTGCAAGGCTCGTAGATTTCCAGAAGTTTTTTAAGGATGAATGAGTCACGCAGTGGACTCCAGACTTGATCCAATAGTTAGAAAATACTGATAACACCATCACTCGTATGGTAGATCACTGGGTGGACAATGTGCTAGGAGGGTTTGTGGTAGAATTTTCCATCGATCAATTCGTTTCCTATTCTGAGGCAGAGCGAAGGTTCTTCAAGGGTTTCCGGGGTAAGTTTCTGAAAACCTTACTATTGTTGATTAAGATATTACTGTGTGAAAAGAGCATTTTGTGCAGCCACATAGAGTGAATGAGCTCCGATCAAAGTGAGGGTACAACACGTAGTGGTAAATACTACAGAACTAATCAAGAAGGAGATCGATCTATCTACAGTCCAGTAAGAAAGTCCACCGCGCAAAATTCTCCATCTATGCCACAGTTAAACCCTCATAGGGGTAAGAACTCACCACCTACACCATCGAAATATGATATGGCCTCGCACATGAAGCTACCCACATTTAAAGGTGTAGGGGATGAAGATATGGATCAGTTCTGGTTTGTCACATGGTCGGTATGCACTGCGCAGAATGTAGCTAGTGACGCGGTGAAAAGAGCGCAGCTATCCCTTGCCTTTGAAGGAAGAGCCTTGGATTGGTACATGGGATACATCGACCAGCATGCGAATGCAACCATTGAAGAGATTAAAAATGCCTTGAAACAGCAGTTCAAAAAGCCCAAGTCCTACTCTCATATCGTGAACAATCTGAAGGATATTGAGCAAGGACCATCCGATTCTGTATGGGAGGCTGACCAATAGTTAAAGAAGGAAATTAGAGAAGGAGGATTTCTGTACGATGACATGCAACACATAGAGTGGTTCATTGCTATGCTGCTACCCCACCTATGCATACCAATGAGATATCAAGCCATTGAATCGCAGGAAAAGACCTTGGAGATTGCGATGAAGCTAGAAGCTACGCCAAGAGATGATACCCAGTTAGGAGTGCAATAGATACAAGGCTAGCTAGAAGCGATGCATATAGAGATCCAAAATCTGCGGAAGGAGCGAGGAATATAGGCTACCCCTAAAAGATGGTGCATACGGTGCAGGGTGAATGGACACACCAAGGATAACTGTCCTCTGCTAGCATACTACATACAGGCTGGGGGACCCAGTCCATTGCGACCTAGGGAAACTCCAGGACCAAGTGGATTAGTATTGTGGTGCGATGATTGTCACGTTGCTGGGTTGCACAATACCAACCACTGCCCCCGCCTTGCTGCATATATCCCAGAAATAAAGCAACAATGGTGCAGGTTTTGTAGGTCTGTAGGCCATGGTGAATAGAGCTGCCAGACGTATGATTTGATGATAGATAAAGGAAATATATATATAAGGTACAATCGGATCCTTCCTCGCCAAGATCCCCCTCGGGCATCAGTGGATCCCCAGCTCGGGACAGGGGAGGGGGTCGAGGTCGAAGTGCGGGTAGAGGGATAGGGCAACTGATTTGCTATAACTATGGGGAAATATGGCACTTTGCAAGGGACTGCATGAACCTTGCGAGGAAATCCTGTAGATACTGTAGACAACTGGATCACGCAATTGAAGATTTCTCGATTTTGATGGCCAATATACAAAAGAAGCAACATACACCTACACAGAATATACAAAGGGTCAAGGCAGAACCTCGAGATGAAGGACCAAGTGTTAATGTTATAACACGCAACGACATGGCCACCAGAGGAGCTGCGGAGAAGGCTGAGGTGGAGCCTCTCGTCCGTAAAGCGGATGTTAAACAAGAAGGTTTGGACTTATAGAAAGAAAAGGAAACCTTTGTCGCAGATCACCAAGATTTTGCTAAGGTTGAGGTACCTACTCCTCACGCCCCTGCGAACCCCAAAGCAGATGATGAGGTAAAACCATTCCTGTAGGCATGTATGACACTGTGCAGAAAAAACAACCCCAACTATGGAAGTTAGGGATGTGCACAAACTATATAAGCATAAGAGACGCATTGGTAGGGAGATGCGGTTAACGGCGTAGATTGGTGACTATGAGATGGATTAGGTTATTATGGACCTGGGATCAGATGTGAATGTACTACCTAAGAAAACCTGGAAACGAATGGGAGAACCTAAGTTAGAATGGTCCACTATCCTGTTGTGCATGGCTAATCAAAAAAAGATCATACCTTTGGGAATATTATCAAAGATCATGGTAGACATCGCAGGGGTCAAATTTTGGGCTGATTTTGAGGTCATTTAGATTGTAGAAGATGCGGACCCCTATCCTGCGCTCCTAGGATTGGACTGGGACATTGATATGGGCGGTATTATCAATTTTTAGGAAAGAAGCATGGTGTTTGAAAGTGAAGGGACATGGGTGATTGTACCACTCGACCCTGCAGAAGGAGAAAGGTATACAGAGCCAATGTGTGAGAAAGAAGAGGTGGATCACATCTATAAGTTAACTGTGTAGGACGAAGGCTGGATCAATCCTACAACTAATGGTGTGCTTTGCTGGGAAAGAGATAACGAATACTTCTCTGACTCCGATGAGGAAATGGAAAATTGGCAAAATCGGCTGCATGATGTCTCTGCGCTTCGCTACCTGCAAATTACAAGGGACTTCCACTGCATAGCTTTGGAGGTAAGATAACTGCCCTACTTTGATGGTTCCGATAGTATAAAAGAGTTTTTTCAAACATTAGAAGTTGAGGTGCCTAGGGAACGAAGGTTATGGGCCCTTAATCTAGCCATGCGTGCCACACCTACAAGATGGTGGGCCACGCATACGGGGGCGTTCCAAGAGTGGGAGGAATGTCGGGATATGATGGTCCTACGAATTGAGCCTCCGGCCGACGTGCGCGTCAAGACATTTCTTGGCCCAGGGGATCCGTGTGGGCATTTGTCCACTTGGATGGAGGAATGGTGTGATCATACTATAGAAGAATGGGTTCACTTGTTTATTCATGCCTTGGGACCAATTTCCGCTGCATGGTACCTAGATGCGGAGCTACATCAATGCTCCTGCCAGTGGGAAACCTTAAAAGACGAATTTTTGGGGACATTCGGGTTAACAGGGTGATTAGAGGCGCTTGATGAAGCTCTGCAGGATATCGATACATTTATATTTGGTGAATCCTGCCCCTACGCAACATATGCGATACCCGCATGGGAAACATAGGTGTGGGATATTGTCAATTTTCAATAGTGCGACGAGGAACTGCGCAATATCTCTATCCCAGAATTAGAGGGGCAGCACGCAGTTGCGGGACCTCCATTTCAAACTGTGGATGTGACGAAGCCTCTGAATCTGCAGGAAGTCAACATTGGCACGACAGAGCAGCCTACGTTGGATAAAATTGGGGACTACTGGGATAATGACTCTGTAAGCAAAGTTTCTAGATTGCTTACAGAATATCAAGACATATTCCCAACCAAATTTTCAGATCTCAAAGGGATCACAGGAGACCTAGGGGTTATACACCTCACGCTAAAACCTGATGCGCACCTTGTAAAGCAGTGACCTTATCAACTGAATCCTAAGTATAAGAAGAAGAGTACGAAAGGAATCGATGCAATTTTCCGACAAGGGGTGAGAGTGGATCTTGTGAAAGTGGCCGTTATCATCAATCTGTAATGCCTACAACTAAGAAACAACTACGTTTGATCCTTGGACATACAGGTTACTACAGAAACTTCATTCAGGGATATGCACAGTACACAACACCTTTGGAAAATCTACTTAGGAAGGATGTTTCATTCCTTTGGGATGACGAGTGCCAGAAGAACGTTGAGCTACTCAAGGCAAAGATGGTATTTGCACCCAGTCTTATTTTTCCCGATTGGGCAAGGGTATTTCATGTTCATGTTGATGCTTTAGGGATTGGCCTGGGAGCGGTCCTTACACAGCCTGACACTGATTACCCTCTCGCATTTACTAGTCAAATATTTTTGAGTGGGGGGCGCAATTATGCCATCACGGAGAGGGAAGGGTTGGCCATGGTCTATGCACTACAGAAGTATCAACACTATCTGTTAGGAGGACACTTTAAGATGTTTACAAATCATTCAAATTTCAAGTACATGGTGAATAAGCATGTGTTGGGGGGGAAGTTGCAGATGGCTGTTGATGTTTCAGGAATACGATCTTGAAGTCATAGTTAGGCCAGGTGTTATCACTCAGGTTTTCCTTGAAGTTGTGGAAGAAGAAAGTATACCCGAGGTAACCACAAACCAACCTTCGGATGCAGAATCTAGCCAATCTGCATCCAGAGAGGGCTCTCTCTTTATAATTTATCTTTGTTATTAGAAAGTTTTTAGGCTAGTTATAAGTCCAAGAAATTTGTTTTGAAATGGTGGAATTCGCCAACTAAGGGTAAGGTTGAATATTTTCAGTCCATTGGGCTATGGAGTCAAAGGATGGCTTTACTGGATTTCTATTCTACACACAAGATGGCTTTGCAGGGCAAGATAGCCAAACAGAGAACAATCCTTAAAATTTAAAGTGGATGGAATGAGTTTGAAGGGATGAAAGGCAATTAAGAATCTTTCACCATGTTCAAAAGAAAGAAATGAAATGATTACAAATAAAGAGTAGTGAAGAATTCTTTACTATAGTAACAAAAATGTTTAAATTAGCGAAGCAAGAGCAATTAAGAATTCGTTGCTTATAACTAATTTAGAGGAAAACATTTAGAATAATCACAACTGAACTTAGAGTACAATTAAGTAAATTCTGAGTTATTCTTTTATGTCAAGTATTCAGAAATGGACACAATGATATTATAAACAGATATAAAACTTAAGACATAAGATAGAAAGACTTATTGAACTGCAGTCTGACACATGAATCCTGCAAAAAGTCCTGAGCTTCAAATTGTCATCCAGCAAGCCACAAATAAATTTCTCCAAAACACTTTTATTCCAAAAACATCAATGTCACAACGAAGTAGTAGAATCCACCCTCAATACTCTCTTTGAGGGTTTATTTATACAAAAAATGATTGAAAATATCTCACACTAACCTAGCCACTAATCTAGAGTGACTAATGAATAAGTTACAATAAAAAGGAGACAAATGGTCTCGTAGATAGGACAAAAAGTAATTGTTGGTGTGGTGTTTCCTTCTTTTGTGGATGTGCTGCAGGTAGGTGCTATAATAGGGCTCGATGCTGTTCCCTTGAGTAATTTTTTTGCTTGTTTGATACTCTTTGTTTCTACTGATACTCTTTCAACTGCCCAACTGATACTCTTTAACCTGTGCTCATTATTTATCCTTTACATGATAGTAAAAAGATAAAATTCTCAACCTGAAGATAAATTTCATAAAATGTCCAATAAGTCTTCCCACCATTGATCTTCTGCTATTATGGTTCTTTTAAGTTTTCTTAATGTTTCATCAGCCTCTGTGTATCTGTAAAAAGTGGGCTGATTAGGGAACAAATACTTTATTTCCTGCTCAAGATGAAACAAATTCTTTGACCTGTCGTAGAGATTCCTCCTTGTTGGCAATGTTGCTTGTGACGAACTGATAGAATGAACAGTTGTGTTATGAGCATGTATATCTATTTTATTAACATAGGTTTCTAGGTCCATTATCTTGTCCTCTGAGAGCATAGGACTGGGTAACCCATTGTCCAATAAAACCTGAAATTTCCCTTTAAAAGCATTGATTTCTTCCAGAATATCTGAACATTTCCTTTCCAAATTCTGCATAAGAGTTCTTTTGGTAAAAACTCTTTTTATTTCTAAAATAGTGCCTGTCCTGTCATCAATTCCTAACTCTGCAAGCTGTTGCTTAGTCCGAGTGTTCAAAAACTGTATAAGTTGATTGGCTTGCTCAGGTCTGCCCCTTAATTCATCTCTTGTTTTGTCTATTTCTTCCTGAGCTACTTTGATCAAGTCATTTTGTTCAAAGATCGTTTGAACAAAGGACCAAATACTTTTTATTGACTCAATTATATTATCCCAAAGAATTTCATTTATTTCTCTCAAAGGCTTTTCTAATGAAAGATCTTTTTCTAAAGCCTTAACCAATTTTTCCAATCTTTTAATTTCCCTGGTATTATCTGCAACAGTCCTTTTGGACATATCATATTTCTGCTCCAAGTTTTCTAACTGCAATTTTGTGGTTTTAAGTTCCGTGACTCTGATTTTTAAACTTTCCATTTGTTTTACCAATTCATCAGAACTTAAACCAGAAGTGTCTACCTGTGCTGATTCTGTTTGTTGATCTGTTGTTGTGGTACCTGTAGTTGTAGTAGCTTCTGTGATGGATGCCTGCATGATAGCTTCCTTTTCTTGTAAAGCTTGTTCCAATTCTTTCTCTGTTTCACTCAGTTGCTCAGTCATTTTTAAGAGCAACTCCATCATCTCTTCCTGTGAATTTTCCTTCAAAACTTCTTGGGTCTGGGGATGCCTTGAGGCTGGCAATTTCAGCTGCTTTCTCAGTGCAGCGATATCATCATCTTTATTTTTAATTAGTGCCTCAATGCTTTTGATATCTTTGGGATTGTGACCCAAACTGATGATTATATCTTCCAGAGACTTTATTCTGTTATCTTTTGCCTGAGAAGAAGCCTTCTCAATTTGCAACTGGGTGTTTGTATTATTTAAAGAATCTCGCAGCCTAAGGGCTGTCATGGCCTTATCAGTGAGGGTGGAGTATATCATTTCCCCAGTTTGTCTATGCAACTCTATCTGGTCCAAGGGATGAATGTCTTTTGCCAGGACCTCAAAATTGGTCCTAATATAATCAGATGCTGTCATGGGCTTTGGTACCTTGGATTTGAAATGGCTCATCATGATTTTGCCTTGTTGAATGTCAAATGCTGACATCAATCTTTCTTGATTGTGTGGAGCCATTTTTAGATACTGATCATATACCTTCATTCTCAATGGATCATTCTTTGCTTTTATATTAATGAAAGTTCTCTTGATATCACCTGCATCTGTTTTTGGTGGCTTAAAAGAAGATACTTCAGTACTCAACTGTTTTTGCAATTCTTTTCCTTTGCGGCCTGTGTGTGTTTCACTAACTGTGCCAGTTAGTTGACTATCTTCTCTTTCATCATCAAACATCTCATCAATAATTTCCACTTCTGGAAGTGGATCGGGTTTCTGCTTTTTAGCTTGATGTAGCTCTGAGGATTCTTTGGGAGGAGTAGGATCTGGAACCTGTCTTTTCTTGCCTATTTCCATATTAGATGGAGTTTGCAATTCTGAAACTTCAGGATGATTTACTTGAGTAGGAGAAACCTGTGTTTGATCTGGTGCCCTGGAGGTTTGAGGTTTCTCCGCCATGATGAAAGTTTCAATGACCTGTATTTCAGGTTCTTTCCCTTTGCCTTTAGACTCTACTGCAATTGATGGACTATCTTCCTGTAATCCCTGTTGGAGATTTCCTGCTGAAGAAGTGCCAATGTGAGGTACCTGCACTTGACCAAAAGATTCTAGGTCAAACTTTTTCTCAAGATCTTTCATAATTTTGTTTCTATTGTCTTCTTCATTATCTTGCTCAACTAGTGTTCCTTCCACCCACTCATCTTGGTTGGCATATTGTTCTATTTCAGGAATCCTGTGGTGAATATATGGGGATGATTTGTTCTTCATTCTTTTATCACAGATAAAACCGAATGGATCATAAGGAATCCAACGAAAACTCCTTGGTAACTTGCAATGGTTTTGTAGGATATCTTCTGCTTCTCGCTCAGCGTCCCTAGAATTGCATATGAAGGGACCTAATTGACTTTTGATCCTGAGTTGGGCTTTATTTTTTACACTACAAAAATGAATCATATCAGAATTATTCATTTTCCTGAAATATTCTAAGGCAAAAAGTATCATAGGCACATATTTTGGCAACCTGAATGGATATAATTCACATCCATATATTCTGATGACTGAATGATTTTGATATAAATACCAGTCCCCAACTTTATATGTCCTTGAAAGCTGCAAAGTCTTCTTAATCTCATTACTGAGCCTTGGAGGGGGAATTCCTGTCAACAAGGTAGTTGCAGGATATACAAAAAGATCGATGAACTCAACATAAGAATAGGGAGAATCATAGGAAGAATGAGTTATGGCAGACCAAAAAATAACTGATCTAGGGTTTCCCTTGGCATCAAGATTTTTAACAGGAAAAGGGAACTTCTCTGATTGATAATAGATGAGGAGATGGTAAATGATTGAGGAATATTTAAACACTTTCTCATTATCTAGCCTCATGAACTGGTCATGGATTTTATTGGCAATGAAATATGCAAAGTCATATTTTACTGCAGGAGGTTGCCCAGGAGTAAAAATAGACAGCAATACCAGGGTTATTTCATCAACATATTCACTTGTATTGAAACCCATGATAAAGGATATCATATTGAGGATGAGTCTGCCCAACTTATTAAAATAAGCAAAACCATAGGGAGGAGGTCCCTTAGGTTGATGTTCAGGTAACATAAAAGTCTGGCAAATGCATTTCAATTTTTCTGGAGATAGTTGGGTAGAATTTTCAAGTAGTTCTTCCATGGACAAAGGAGTAAGATCTTGATCAGGTTCAAAATGGAGCATTGTATTGATGGCTTGAGGAGTGATGCGAAAAAGGATACTCTAGTCAGGAGACAACACTGCCCTTTGAGTTGAATCATAGTTGGAGTGGCAGTAGTGGATGATTTCTGGGAAAATATAGACTGAGGGGATAAGATATCTCGGGAAATTGGATTCCCACAATCCAATGACATCTAGACCCTTCGAATAATCGTCTCTACAGTGACAATAACTTTGAAGGGGACTTTCATCGAAAACTAAGTCTTTAATTTGAAAGTCTTTATCCACTAAGGGCAAGTATTCTAACTCTCTGTGAGGGGCATTCAATGGGGTTACATTCAGGGCTGCCGGAGCTTCCATTTTGGTTCTTGTGTATTCAAAATGGAAGTTTCTGGGTTTTCTTCACAGACTGGGCGCAAATTTGATTCTGGGAGCTTTAATTTTACTTGCAGGAACTCGAATAGACTGACATTAACCCTTTTTTAGACTCTGGCATGAATTTTAACACAGGAAAGTGGATTTTTCAGAGAGTTTCGGCAAGAAAATCGAATAAATACATGTTTAATGGAGAAATTTGAACTTTACAGGTACTAGTCGATGGCGGATGGATGCTTGGGAACTGGTTTAACAATGGTGTTCGGCAATTTGGTTGGCGGCGTCTCAACCAGCAAAATTTTCAAATTCTTCAGAGGAGGACGCAGTCGTTTTCAGCAGTGAAAATGACAGAAAAACACGAATTTTTGTTTTATTTACAAAGTCAATGGGGATTTTGATTTTTTCGAGGATGACTCATTCGGTACAGGAGGACGCGTCACCGGGACCGGGCGGTAAGTGGTAATTTCCGCACTGCTCTTTGGGAGATGGTGGTATTTAGCGTGGAGGGAGCGATTCCATTAATCGTTTGACACGTGGTCGGAGGACTATTCCAAAACCACTGCGCCCCCGCTCATTATCTTCCGAACGCGAGACGGCCAGCAGAATGATCCTGGGCCATTGATCATCGGGGAGGTGATCTGACGGTGGACGGGATGTGGAATTGGAAGAGTTTTAACGTGCGGGCCCGACGAGTTTTAAAACATGATTAACTTAATTAAATATCCCGGGGGGCGTTTGATTGGTTGAATGAATAGTTATTAATTAATCCTGGTGATTAATTAACCCCATACTTTATACATGGTTACGTCAGAGTCAAGGGTTTTAAACTAAGGTTAAAGTATCGGGCGGAATTAAAATGCTAAGGGAATGGTTTTATTTTTTTGTTTTAAACATATAAAACTATATGTTAAAACTTTTTCTATATTTCTTATTATATGGTAATAAATAAATGTCATTTATTCACCATAGGGGTAGGGAAATATTTTATATGGGTATATTTTAGCCAAAAAGTTTTTATTGGGGGATTTTTATTCAACAAAAGGGATTAATTAACTTTGGCCAAAACTTATAATAAGAGGGGTTTTTGGGATATTTAGGTAAGAAGGAGTTATGTACTATAGGATAATGTCTTTTCACTAGGGATTTAATAAATAAATCAGAAGTTAACATGAAAAAGGACAAGGTAAACTCAAAATACTCAACTATAACTAAGAAAGTGAAGATCTTTGAAGTACATTATATCATCTTAACTTAAACATAGCATAGCAAGTGATTTTGAGGGCTTATTATGGAAATTTACATGATTTTCCTAAGTAAAATAGGATTTTACTTAGGAAAAGGATAAAAGTGAATGTTTATAATGATAAATAACTTCAAGTACTTAGGTTTCTTTGATCATTAGGCCGAGGGTCCGGTCCCTCCAAAAGTCAAGGAAATGCCTTGAGCTCCTTTAATCTCCAAATACCTTAGCACTTTTAGGGAAATTAGTAAAAATATTAGGGAAGAAGTGATGTGGGAAGTGAATGATTTTGACTTTGTTTGCTGTGATTTTCCAGTGCATTTCTTGCTTTAGTACTTGTGATGAAAGTTAAAGATCAAACACATTTAGCACCATCATTCATCATATGAAACTTTGCAACACCATCTACCTACCCTATCTATTTTACACTACCATTTTCTCTTCTTTATTAGGGTGCATTTGGACTTGCAAACCCTTATCAATCTTCTTTTTCTTTTACATGGAAAATCTATCTAATTCTACCCTTATTACATCCAAGGGCTTAGATTAAACTATTGAGCACCTTTTATTAACTCTACCTATCTATTTATCTGCCAAGATTAAAATGTTTGGCTAGATATTTATTCTCTATTCTACAACATGAAATTGAAAAATGAATGAGTCAAGTTTAAACAGTTTGACTCTTCACAAATTGTGGCAAAAGTTTGACAAGCTGCACACAATTTCTTTATTACAGAACATGAAATAGTAGTGGCACTTGGATTTGCACACTTTCCTTGGTCTAATTTATTTTGGGGTTCATTTCTTTCACTTTTTTGACCAATTTATTTTTCTTACCCTTTGATTTTTCTTTTAGGGTATACCCTCTTTACATTTTTTAAACTTTTTGATTTTTTGACTTTTCAAGAATATGGAACACCTTTGCATAAGAAAAAGGTTTGAACATATTGCATAGCTCAATCAAGACAATCATGAAAAATGACACCTATTGGTATAGGAGTCTAACACCAGGGAAGTTGAATGCTACGCTGGATCACTTGTCCCAAAGTGAGACGGGCAAGGAACCCACTAACTTGGAGGAAGGATTGCTTGATGCGCAGCTGTTCGCCATTAAGGTCGTTGATGCGCACTTCACTGATATCATTTATTTCCTGACTACAGGCATGGCACCTGAAAAATATTCGGTACAATAAAAGAAGGAGTTGGTTACCTGGCCAACATATTTTACCATTATCGCAGGTCATTTATATAAACTAGGCGCTAATGAAATATTGTGTAGATACATTGTGGGGCATGAAAGCCATGCGATCTTGACAGACGCTCATGAAGGCATAGAAGGAGGTCACTACGCAGGCAAGGAAACGACACAAAATATTTTGTGGGTTGGGCTATGGCAACGTAGAATTACATTTGGAAGGAATAGGCTTAGGCTGCAACTAGTGCGCGAGGGGAACAGGAGGTATGATCAAAGCATAGGGGTGTGCTAGAAGCGCAGGGGTACGCTGAGAGCACCCAGGGTGCGAAAACTAGCCGTTGGAACAGTCAAATCGGGTAAAAAGAAAAAATTACCATTGGATGGGGCGGGCGACCGACATTTAATGAGGCGATTTTTGGGGATTTTTTACCGTTTACTTGATGGTAAGTTCCACGTGAAATCTACCCTACCGTTGGGCGATCACCAAAGCTATAAAACAGGAGGGCTAGATCAGTCAGGGGTTCCGTATCGCTTGAATAGATTGTACCTAGCATGTTTGGCTTGGACGAATTTGTGTTGTAAGAATTTATGTGCCTATAACATCTATTTCATGTCTGAGCAACCTACTCCCTCTGATAGTAGCAATCTCGAGTTTTTCTTTTGAGCCAGAATGACAGCTACGAATCCTTCTGAACCATCGGAACCAGTAATATCGGCAGAACAAGGCACTGAGGAAGTGGTGGAGATTGAGTCTGAGGCTGAAGAAGTTTTCTCCACCCCGATCACAAAGAAGGGCAAGGAGAAATTAGAAGGCTCAAGGAAGCCCTTGAAACCCGCAAAATGGGTTGGGGGGGACCTCGTACTTCCCTGCGGAACGTAAAATTCCCAAAGGTGATGCCCCAGGCGCGTATTTCTCAGGAGGAGGC
Organism: Pinus albicaulis; assembly: GCA_034641835.2. Taxonomy (NCBI): domain Eukaryota; kingdom Viridiplantae; phylum Streptophyta; class Pinopsida; order Pinales; family Pinaceae; genus Pinus; species Pinus albicaulis. The sequence goes on along the minus strand of CM076579.1, from coordinate 1,469,711,298 downwards.
CCAACCTACTGGTCTGATCAACTGGTTGCTTCCCTTCATTCGGCCGCGCAGGACCTCTATGCACACATCGAAGAACCTCGATGGCCTGATCACTTATTTACAGATGCCGCTGACCCCTGGAGAGGTCCCTATCATTGTGAACCTATTGGGAAGCTTCACGAGATCAAATTCGACGATCAAGACTTGGCCAGTTTGGAGGCCTTCCCTGAGTTGGCACCTGAATTATACCTTGACACAATTTAGGCAAACGATGGGATCAAAATTTTTCCTCAGCGCTGGGTGCGTGGATTGGCCGGGTCTGGGCTCCTGAACTTGCTAAGGATGCCACACATTGGTCACTACAATGTCACAGACTAGCTAACCCAACAATTGCTTGCCCTATTCATGATGGCTGCCTGTGGATCCAGGACAGGATCCCCATAGACACTGTGTTGGTTCACAAAATTACTGGCCTTCCCATGCATGGTCCCAAACCTCTAGAGTGCGTGGGTAAAAATTATGAGGTGGAAATTGCTGAGTATGTGCGCAAGACTTACCATGTGGAGTGCAATACTCAGGCTTTTATAATCAAGTCTATCAGTGACCAAGGCACATAGTTGGGCATGATGTTGTTGGCGTGAAAAATGATGAGAAAATGTCAGGTCACCTCTATCCCAGCCTACATAATTTAGTTAGCAGGCTAATACGATACCTCAGTGCATTAAAGTTTCCAAGAAATGATCCTGTCGAGTAATTTCCAATAATAATATTATTGAATGCTATAGGCTCATTGATCCCTTCAAGATCAATAACTGTGTGTTTCATGAATTTCTCATGGTCTACTAGAATTTGGTTTTGATTTCCATTAAAGGGTAGCCACATGTGTGACCAGTCTGTTGCGAAATATCCATGGAGTTTTTCGGATCAGCCCTTGCTCAATACTAAACCGTAAAATTCAGGAATGTCAGCCACTAAAATATTAATTATCTGGGAAACCTTCAAATTTGAGGATAATCTAATGGAAACAAAGTTTATTTCTCCTACAACCTCTACTTTTGTGCTATCGAGTTGTACTATATGAACAAGAGATTTTTGAGAAGTTATATTCAATTTAGCACATACTGATTTTGGCATAATATTGGAAGAAGCCCCTGAATCAATTAAGAAATTGTGGAAATTCTTATTAAATATCTCATAGGTTAAGAGGAATGGAGAAGTGTGAGAAATGGATTGGTCACCTATCATGATGCGATCTGTGGAATCCACTTTAGTTGAAGGAGTAGGAGGTTTACCCATGTTATTAGCAGCTTGAACTACTATTGGAGCAGGTAGAGATGAAGCAAGAACTGCATTCAATTCTCTAAGTAAATTTTTCTGCAGTTGTTTCAATTTAGTAAGTTCATGGATTGAGATATCAGCCTGGGTCTTCTTCATATCTTCCACTATATTATATTCAATGGCATCAGAGACTACCATTTTCTTTGATGTAGATGGAATGTATGAAGAAGGATTAGTCTGTGAAGCCTTAGATGTAGAATTCTTACTTACTGTCTTTTCTTTAGCAAGAGAAATATAGTTATTCTGTTTTTATTTAGACTGAGTCACATATGAAGAGCTCTTGCTTCTTGTGCTAACTGGTAATCTTCCTATTCTTCCTCATTTGGTAGGATTAAATCCTACATACCATTTAGTTCAAATTCTTCATCAGCTTTTGTTTCTTCTTCATCTGTTTCTTTATCTTGTGTTTCCAGGTCAGACTCTGCATTAGTTATAATGTTGGGTGGTTGAGAAGTAGAAGACTGATTTCTCTTAAAAGTTCTGAAAATTTTCTTAGTATTGGAATTTTCAGCAAATTGCTTTTTGATGTTTGCCATTTCATTTTTCATGGTTTTCAGTACTTTCTGAAGGCCTTCTACATCAAAAGGATATTTTGATGGCTTTTTATTTGAATCATATTTGAAAGAAACTTTCTTGGATTTCCTGTCTTCTTGAGAACTTTTATTTTCAAGAGAAATAATATCTCCTTCATGTTTTCTGCTAAAGTAGCTAACTTCGCTCTATCAAAAAAATGGCTATATTAGAGGGAAGAGAAGAGATGTACCACTCAATTTGAACTTCAACACCATGAACTGATGTAGCAGGGATTTTATTGAGTAATTTATTGAATCTATAATTGAAGTCTTTGATTTTCTCTCCTATTTTATCCTTGAGATTTGATAAGTCATTGATGAGTGATGCAGTGGTTTTGTGATCGCCAAACTTAGCTAGGAATTTTTCTTCAAACATATTCCAGCTAGTTATAGAGCGAGCATGTAATGAAAAATACCAGGATCTTGCACATCCTGTAAGAGTATATGGAAATAATTTGAATACATAGTCTTCTTCAGTTACCGCATTCAAATTGATGTCTAACATATAATTGTGGATATCTTCCTCAGCTGGTAGGCCATCATCTAGATTAAATTTTGGTAACCATCTTTTAGGGTATTTAGGAAGAGGGTGAAGAAGAGAAGGCATTTGTACAACACCTGTATTATTCAATGGTTGGCCTATCATTAGACCTAGGGTGGAGATTATGAGTGGGGTTTGAGTTGAAGAAGAGGCAGGATGAGTGTTTGAACTACTTGAAGGTGAAGTAGTTTAAGTACTGGAACTAGTTGAAGTAACACTGATGGTTGGAATAAAAGTTGTTGAAATGAGTGGAAGGAATGAAGGTGAATGAGGTGGATTATTGGAAAGGACCTCACTGGTGGATGACTCTAACTCTGTCTTCTTTGTTTTCCTTCGAAAAGAGGCAATAGGAAATTCAAAATGAGGAATTCCTGTCTTCTGCGCTTCCAATCGAGTTAATTTTCATCTTGGCTGCAAAGAAGATGAAACACTTGTTTCAGATGATTGAGAAGTTTCAGGATTTTTAGCAGAAATGGATACTCTCTCTAAATTTTTAATTAAATACTGAATTTTTGGGGATTTAGGGTGATAATCTAAAGATAATAATGGATGAGTTTCACTAGGAGACTTGGGAGAATGATGTCAACTTCAGATCTTAAGGTTATAGATCTAGATAATGAACTGGAAGTTGAAGGGGATATAGAGGGAGAGTGACTCTTAGATTGGATTTTAGATTGATCATACTCATTTTCCATTCATGATGGCCCTCCTTCTAGCGCCAAAATGTTGGGGCATCGGATTTACGTTGCGAGAACATGGGGGAAACCACCCGGTCTGGACCTTAAGGCAACACCTTTTCCATTTGGTGTAGTGGCTCCGACTGGGGATAAATGGACCAGTTTCCCAATAAAGATAATGAAGGTGTGTTTTTTTATAATATGCAAATGGACGAATGATTTAATCTACTTATTCAAGAAACTAAATATCTATTCTATTATTTACCCAGGGGTGTTCATTCATCAATGCGATCTAAAAGAAGCGAGGACGAAGTGAAAAATACAGAGCTACTGAAACAAGAGAATTTCAAATCAACTAAGGATAATGAAATATTTTCAAAGATATTGGCTATTAATTCATCATAAGTGAAAAAAATTATTGCTTTTCTCAAGCCACTAAAAAACAGTTAAATGGCTTAAAATTTCGATTGATGTTTCATTTAAGACTATTAATTCTACGTACTTCACATTTAATCAAAATATCGCATCGGAAAAATCAAGTTGTGAAAAATAGTTTTGTTAAGCATTCATGCGATAATGCGATTGCGAAATCGCAATATTGCATCTCGAGATTTCGCTCAAAATTTCATTTCAAAGGTTAATTTCGGAAGCTTTATCGCGGTATCGCATTTTAAATACTGCAGGAGAAATTATTTCAATTCATTAAATTTCAAATTTTGCATGGGTAATAGTTACAAGAACTTTCATTACTTGCGAACCGCAATATGCGGTAGCCTATAAGCGCTTTTTCCTTAACTTAAAGTTTGTTTAATATAGTCTTAGCTTTTGGGCATTTTCGGACTTTATACGATGACTGAGAGATTATTTTATAATAATTTCAGGTCTGATACATATCGCAAAGCGCCTATGGAAATTTTGAATTGTATTGTGCTTTCGACCTATCCTTATAACTAAGGTTTCCTAAGATGGATGTTTTAACCTTTATTAAAGGGGTCGGAAATAAAATTTCGGAGCTCCTTCATGATATTTAAGCATTTGTTCCAAAAGGGTTTGCGATATGTGATTTGTGAAATTTTCCAAGTAGAAAGTGCATTAAACTAGTATTTCACTATTTTATAGTTTATGATGAATTTTTAATAGTTAGAACTCATTTTTTTAAAGGAAATAAAATTTAAAAAGGGTCCCCATATATCAGTATAAATGGGGGGGTGTTGTACAATACAAAAAATTCGCCATCAATTCAAAATTTCTTGATGAAGTTGAACTTGATGTGGTGCCGCTTGAGATATCAGGTGTTGTTTTGGGAAGTCCTTATCTTTATGATAGGAAATAAATATTTCATCACCATTAGAATAATTATCAGTTGTTTAAAGATGGAATTGAGTACATAGTTAGAGCGCATAAGAAGAAGACAAGTTTGTCTCTTATACATGCATGAGAAATGAAGAGGATAGTGAATGAAAGTTAGAATTTGACATTGTTAATGATCAAACATAGAGATGTTTTAAATCAAACCTTTCAAAAAGATGAACTGAATGAAAAAGTTGATTTTATTGAATTTATTATGCTTGTAATGCGATGTTTTAGGGATCTAACAGGTTTCCTTTTAAAGGAGGTAAACAAGATGTGAAATATTTGCAGCAGTCAACATTAGTGTTGAGCAGTGTTGGAAACAAGATTCCTGTGCAAGAGAGTGCAAAGATCAAAGGGAAAGCGACAAAGAAGGCACGAATTCCACAAGTGATTGTTTTTGGTTTCCAAAGGGTACATGGCAATAGTGAAAATACTTAGTCAAGAGTCGACGCAAGTACAAAGCAAGAGCAACTAAAAATCACCACGACAACAGTGTGCAAGGTGAGACAGTTTTTAAGTTTCCTTTGATTGATGACCAAGGTAGGAATAAGTTGGTTTCTGAAAGAATAGCTTGCTGCTCTGCAAATTCAGGGAAATTTCAGCATGAAGGTGTCAACGACAGCAAGAGAGGGTCTCAAGAGTCAAGGAAAAAGCTTAGTTTTTGTGAAAATCTCCAATTGATGAAAATGGGAAAATTTCAGTGGATTGAGACTGAAAGGGTGAGGGAACTGTACCCTCATCCAAAAAATCAGTAATCAAAGAGATTTTGGGGTCCAAAAGGCTTCTAGTGGGGAGAAATGATCAGGTGCTCAATGGACAAGCTCAAAAATGAAAGTGCGAAGAATTGATTGGAAACTAAATGACAACAAAGAGCTTGTTGCTAGGAATCCGATGCAATTCATTTCGTTGAAAACAAAGTCCTAATGAAGAAGATAGAGCCTGTTGTTTGTTTTCCTAAATAGCTAAAAATTTTGCAGAAGTGACAGGTTGGTGACATGACAGCCCAGTCGGCAGAAAATGGATATTGTGGGTATATTCTATCATTTTCACCCAATAACACTATGACAAGTGTCACTGCAGGATTCACCAGAAAGGTTTGAAGGTGATTTTTTTTAATGTGCTCCTAAGGTCGATTTTCACATTTTAATGTTGGAATGAATTTTTTTTAAGGTTGGGGACACCCCAACCAAAGGCTGACATGTGGTGTAGTCAGGGGCTGCCATGTTCCCCCTCTGGTGGACCAAGGTCGAAGGTCGAATCAAATTTTTATGCTATGGTCAGAATTTGAATTCATATATTATATGGTGGGAATTTTATGCTATGGTCGAAAAATTCATACAACTCCAGAGTCTGAAATATTAATATATATTTAAAGGTTGATTTAGTATCATATGGTGGATCAAAATTAATACCGACGGAAGGGCGAAGGTCTGGGATCGACCCTGCGACCTCCCCCACACTAGTGCGTCTGATTACCATCATACCACTGCTTTTGTCTTAATATATATAGTTCACAACTTTTATTTATTTTCAAAGGTTTGAAACGGTGGGGGAATGGAGGGGCTCACCACATGACTTCACCACAGGACCGATACACTACGACAAAAGGCAGAGTATATTTTTTATGCACAGAATTGAGTTTTAATATGGGGTTAATTACCCCTAATCAAATGTTTAGCGCTAATAAAAAATTCTAATGTGTAGTTTGTTATAAAATGCATTTAGCACATTTAATCCATACTTATCCATAGTTAAACCAATTTGAAAATTAATTAAACTGTAGTTTAAAATGGCAGCATATTCGATGGAGCCACCAAATTCGAAGCTTCCCCCAATTTTAGCGGCCTTAACTGGAGTCATCTCCAGATTTAGTGGAGATTTCCTAGGCCAAATTGTTTTGGCCATAACTTTTGCCAAATTCAACCAAATTAGGAGTAAGAAGAGTCATTTCTGAATGATTTGGATGTTCTGAACACATTGAATCAGGTTTCAGGAGAAGTAGATGAATGTAAACAAAATTTTTTTCACATTTGAGATAATACAGAGGCCTAAGACATGGAAGCTGGACCAAGGAGATGTAGCCTAGGAGGGGTGAACTCCTTCATCAAAACACTGTGTTAATGGATCATTGTGATGGTTTTTTGTACTTGTTATTGCTTCTGTTCAACATTTTATTTTAATGAATTTATGCTCATGAATTCAACATAAAATTTAGTAAATTTACCTATTTTAACACTCACAAACACCAAGGAAACCTATGCACAGTAAGCAAGTGATCAATAAATTAATTATAAACATGAAGATGAAATTAGCACAAAAAAAATAACATTCAAATTCATATCATCTACGGATGCTATGATTATTGGGTTGGAGAACAAAATGGACAATATGAAAATTGAAATAATGAATACAGTTAGCAAGAAAATAAAATCTTTAAAATTTAAACAAAAACTTGTAGAAGAACAAGAGCCATTATCTGTTTTTTGTCCAAAGTGTAGGAAAAAGCATCCTTTAAGATAATTTCCTAATGATGTTAAAGGAACTAATAAATGTGTAATTTGTGCAGAGAACCATGCCACCAAAAAATGCCCCTCCATACCTGGATTGAAAGCAATATTTGAGGGAGGGTAGCTTGAACCCGAGTCGTTGCATGCTATGGGAACACAGAGAAATTGGCCTCAGGTAGGTGTAGGTATGGTTCTTGAACTTCTTCCACATTGTTTTGGTTATAATGCACATCCATATTCTTATCATAACACCAATCACTCTCAACCTTGGTAGCATGGGAACCATTCTCAGTATGGAAAACCCTCCCAACCTTGGAAACAAGGTTGGAGAGGGTCAAACCATTCACATAATTCCAATACTGCACCTACGAAATCATATCCACCTACATATGCACCTTACCCAACACCGCAACCATCATTTCCCCAGCTAAGTCAGCCAATGCCACCATTACCTTTACCTCCACATTTTCGACCTCCTCAACTGGCTGCTCAACCCATACCAAATCCCAATAATAAAGTGGTACAAATGATCCATTCTATTAAACTAATTATTCCACCCAGTTATTAGTCCATGCTGGTTGGGGTCAATGACCTCCAATTGAGATCGGGGAAGGTAGTAAGATCAGAAAAAAAAAACAGCCCATGATGATTATTGAATGGAAAAGTGAGGAGGAAACTCCTAACTATTCTAGGAGAGATATCACCATTCATCCCATCCCCGTACCTTTAGAGGTTTTTCCATCCTCTTCAAATCAGACTCCCTATCTAGAGAGGCTAGTTATGGAGAGGAATGACCCTGTTCCTGAGTCTAGTCTAGATTCTGAGCTTAGGAATATTTTTATAAAGGTCCCTTTGCTCCAAGCTATCAAAGATATCCCCATCTCACTACAAGGAAAAGAACCTCTAGCAAAGGTTATAAAGGAGGTTTTTAGTGTTATAAAATTGGCCAAAATTTTCAACAAAACATTTTCTACAACATCTATTTACGATTACAGAGGTTTTGGCGGAGCTTTTAAAGGAATTTCAACACAACTAAAAAAAATGGGCGGCTGAAGGTTATTACGGATGTTTTTTTCATCAGTGTGCTACTAAGGTGTCAACGCACCGGTGCATGTCATATAGACGGTGGCCCGGGGCAGTCGAAGGTGGATGCACCGGGCCGTCAAGGTCTAAAACCACACTGGGTGCAGTGTTGGTGATACAACACATGGGGTCATTCTAATTGGTCTTGGGATTTGTGCAGTTCCCATAGGTCGTATCAACGCACTGGTACATAGAGTTATAGAAATGCACCACCATTCTCTTCAAATCGACCTCCCTATCCAAAGAGGCTAGTTATGGAGAGGAATGACCCTATTCCTAAGTCTAGTTTGGATTTCGAGCTTAGGAATCTTTTTATAAAGGCCCCTTTGCTCCAAGCTATCAAAGAGATCCCCATCTCACTACAAGGAAAAGATCCTCTAGCGGAGGTTATAAAGGAGGTTCTTAGTGTTATAAAATTGGCCAAAATTTTCAAAAAAACATTTTCTACAACATCTATCTATGGTTATTGAGGTTTTGGAGGAGCTTTTAATATAATTTCAACACAACTAAAAAAACTGGGTTGCCGGAGGTTATTACGGATGTTTTTTTCATTAGCGCGCTACTAAGGTGTCAACGCACCGGTGCGTGTCATCTAGATGGTGGCCCAGGGTGGTCGAAGGTGCATGCACCAGGACGTCAAGGTCTAAAACCACACTGGGCGCAGTGTTGGTGATACAACACATGGGGTCTTTCTAATTGGCCTTGGGATTTTTGCAGTTCCCATAGGTCGTATCAACGCACTGGTACATAGACTTATAGAAATGCACCGGTGCACAATATCAGACAAACACACCGATTGTTCTAATTCGTATTGGTATTTGTGTGGTGCCCATAGGTCGTACAAATGCACCGGTGCGTAGTCTAACATAAACGCACCGATGCGTAGTATCACACAAACGCACTGAGATTTATAATTGGTATTGGTATTTGTGCGGTGCCCATACATCGAAAAAATGCATCGGTCTGTAGTCTCACATAAATGCACCGATGCACAGTATCACAGAAACACAACAAGATTTATAATTGGTATTGGTATTTGTGCGGTGCCCATAGGTTGTAGAAATGCACCGGTGCACTGTATCATACAAACACACCGATGTACAGTAACTGACACACAACAGTGTTCATTTTGTATTTTTTAGAAACATCGACCTGTGACAGTGCAATTATTGTGATTTTTAAAAATTCATTATTCATCCAAAGTCGACACATCTTATAACAGTATTCATATTAATTAAATTTTTATTAATGCATTTTAATTTGATGTTTGAATTAATTTCTTATATCATATCATAATTATTGTGATTTTTTAAAATTCATTATTCATCAAAAGACGACACATATCTTATAATAGTATTCATATCAATTAAATTTTTATTAGTGCATTTGAATGTGATGTTTAGATTAATTTGTTATATCATATCATAAAATTTCACATCTCTTCATAATAATACTTAATCATCCGTAAATTTAATCAGTGGTGTTACATTTCACAGCGATAATGGAGAACACAATAGAATAAATTAAAACATATATAATATATATATATATATATATATATATATATATATATATAAGACACTATTTGTCATACAAAATGGGACAGTTATTGATATCCCTTTGTCTTTCAATTGAGACACTATGTCCATTACATTAAAAAAAAATTCTGATTTCACAAACAAATATTTCAAAAAATACAACGCCTTACTTTGATATCCAAACATAATGATTATCATTCTTCGCTTGAACTTTTGTCACTGCTTGAGCTACTTCCATGACTTGGGTTATTTTGAGGAATGTTTTTTTCATGGTGTTCATTGTTTTCTTCTTCTTCACCTTCCATCTACAAACATAAAAATAAATTGTAATGAGTGTATATACATTGGTGAGAATAATGAAAATTACAATATTAAATAATATACATCAATGTAAATCGAAAATAAATGACGTACCATAGCAACAATTGACTCATGAACTATACACATTATTTAAAAACCATGTAGTATGCCATCTTTCAAGATTTCATCTGTTAGCATAGTTCCATACTTTGTTTCCTGCAAGTTTTATACCCCATAACAAATCATATATTGAATATAAAATATTTTATTTTTCTATTAATTATAGACGGAGCTAAGTAAAACAAGATCGATAGATTATTACAAATTTCACAATTAATTTTGATATGCCAACATATACTCACAACCCATATTTAACCTAATGTCAATGAATTCATCTGATGGTTCTTCTTTGTATGTTAGCACTTGTTTGAAGACATTCAATGATGATTTTTGTAAAACAACTTAAAATATAAAAAAATGAAATCTATTTAAGTTGTTATAAGGAAGTAACAATTACTCACAAACATAGATATCAACTATTTTCTTCCTTGTCGTCCTGTTTTATGTGCTGATTTGGTTCCATTTTCTTTTCTTTTCTCTAAGAAAAGACTTGAAAATTAATATTTAATGCTATTTTTTTTATTTATTGTACTTAATGATCAAAAAATTAAATTATTACATATTACATTTGAAGCATGTTGTTTTTGAGATGGCTCCTCATGCGATACAATTTTGTTCATTTCTTTGACCATCTATTTGTACACCTTTTTGAACATTCCTACTAGAATATTTATGATATCAGCTCGTTCATCTTCTGAGATTTTCATAATCTTCCTGAAAATGTAACATGACAATAAACTATTTAATTTTTATATTGATATATGAAAATTAAATATAACAAAAGCAAGAGTATTTATAAATAATTCTAGACAAACATTTAAAGGAAAACCACTTTTTCATTCCTTCTTTTTTTTTGTATGCTTTTGCTATTAAAATTCTGACATGTCTCATTGACCAATTCTCTAGAAACTCTTCCCGTAGTTTAGATAAAATTTTGTTCTTGGAATCATTGGATTGATTTTTGTATTGTAAGAGGAAATAACGTCTATACATTCATTCCACTAGATCCCTCAAACTTTTGTAAAAGTTTTCCCCCTTTCGTTAACTTCCAACACCACTCCAGATGAGTTAAGGAGCAATTCATTTTCATTTGCATGTTCTATTTTTTTCTTTTCTTAGAACAACATTCCTTTTCTAAGTTGTTGGTCACCGTAGAACATTAAACAGATGTGAATTAATAGATTGTTTGGCATATGTTATATAATAATTTGAAGTATATTATTAACGAAAATTAAAAAAAGAAACTCATATTGGATCGATAGTATTTTTTCATTCACCCGATTCATCCTTTTGCAATGTTTCTATCAAGCTTATACGCTCCATGGTCCTAGACTTTAATAATTCGACATTCGAGCCTTTATCATTAGGGGAATTTTGAGGTCTAAAATGGGCCTCCTAAGAAAAATGTACAACAAAAATAAACTTTATAAGAACCAATAGGATTCAAGATGATGATGTCAACCATGGGGGATTATTCACCATTTTTTAAGTAAAAGAGTAAAAAGATTAAAATTTAATAAAATAATAAAACTACTTTTTCAATTCGTATTTTCAACTTATCTCCCAAAGCTTTTACTCAAATTTCGAGTGGGAGTACTCGTTGGATGAAAAATTTAATTCCTCATCCAAGGAGTACCCATGTTGCATACTTTCGATGAAGCCTACTACACGAAAAATATGAAATACATTAAAAAACGTGATTTCAATCACATTTTTCATGTATTTCTGATTTTTTGTGTAGTAGGGTCCATCGAAAGTATGCAACATGGGTACTCCTTGGATGAGGAATTGAATTTTTAATCCAACGTATACTCCCACTCAAAATTTGAGTAAAAAATTTGGGAGATAAGTTGAAAATAGAAGTTGAAAAAGAAATTTTTTCTTCTTTCCCTCTAAAATTTGATAACACGGCATCGGTAGTAATAAATTCAAAATGGACCTGTGTTGTGGTTATCTGTATATTAACACCGATTACAAGAAGTCCATTTTTTAGGCACCGAAATTACTTTTCGGTGTGTACACCAAAATTTATTGTTGATTTTGCTCAAATGCAGGGAGAAAATATCATAATTATATTGAATGTACAATTCTTCAAAATCCAACTCGTTCCATAATATTTCTCAAATTCCATCACGGATTTCTCCCTATCCATATCGAGACATAACATTTACTTCAGATTTTATTTATATTTTCATTATCTAATTCAATTTATGTTTTTTATCCATGTCAATCATGCACAACTTATTGCAATTATAATGGTACATGGTACTGGCAGTATTCAAAATCGTGAATTTTCTGAGTTCATAGTGTAACAAAATATTCCAAACAACTCAAAATGCCTAAGATTCTACCATGTATAATGGTATCAGTAATGTACATTTGTAGATAAAATGATAAACGTCTACCTCGCCAATTGTAACAATATTGCATCTTCTAGCCACAATACTGGGACAATGATGGTAATAATTATAATTTTTTGGTATATTGATTAATGTAATTATTTGAATGTCAAACCAATTAATCATGCAATATTGTCAATGTACTTACTAATTGACATTATATATTTTGTACTAATCATATTCAATTTTTTTTTTTTTAAATTATTAGGATTCTAGTGATGATGAGCGACCTACCTACTATCTTCCGTTGCACCCCACGACAATGTCAAATCGAGAGAAAACTGAATTAAGAGAAAAAATCGGTGAGGCACGATACCAAGAATGGTTGAATCAACCACCGATACGTCCAGATTCACCAATTAGGAATGACTACATCAATAGTATTTCTTCACAAGCTGGCAATGGATGTAATCAAATAGAGGTTGGTATGGATGATTACTTAAGGGATATGACTATCATGGAGATAATGTTGTTAGATGCATTCTGTTGTCCAGGAAAATCCCCTCTGCGGACAAAGGCGATCCCTCTAGCCCTAGGGCGTGTCTAGCAACTACGGGAACATACTAGCATTTATCGTCTTAGATTGTAAATGAAATTTAGAGCAAGGAAGATGACCTACCTTGTTCTGATGCTATGTTGTCGTCTTCCATTGAATCTTCTTGATCTGTCGCTCTCCTTTCTCAACTCTAATACGCCTACCAATGTTTTATTTCTTGTACTGCATACTAAGACACTGTAAAACAAGTGTAAAATCATGACAAACATCAAACAATTACAACCTATCTAATTGATCAAGGAATACTAGAAATATCATTATGAATGTAAACAAGAGTGGAAGATAAACATTAGTTGCATTTTGTTATGATAAAGACAAGGGTAGTTTACAACCGAGCCTTGATGTTAAGGCTCTCCTTCGGTAGATCCGTATCCAAGCACGTTTGAAACACCCTCATACACAAAGGTCTAAGGTATCACTATGTTCTTAACACACAAAAATAATCACACTCTTCTCTATTCTCCCGAAGCTATAATTTCTTCTCCTCTCTAGCTAACTCTGACTAAGGTAGCAGAGGTGAAAGAGGTCTCCTTATATAACAATGGAGGAGGAGGATATGGGCCCTCAAATAATGGGGAAGAAGCTTATCCTTTGGATTAGTTCCTATTTCTTGGGAACAAGAAGCCCAAAGGGTAATTCCTCGGTCATATCCTCAAAACAAACTTCCAGCTCATTGCCTCGCGAAGCTTCTAGTCGTGGAAACTTCATTTCTATTTTAAAAACTTTCCAAAGGAGGATCGGCGTGGGTCTGACATTAAGACAGAGAACCGATCGATGCGAGTCTTAGTGCAAATCTCTACTATCGGTGTGGGTCAGACATTGAGACAAAGCGTCGACCTTGAAAACTAAGTTTTTATAGGGATCTTCCAGAAAAGTTGTAAAGGGAGATGAATTGGTAGACAAAGTGTGGTTCAGGGGTATGTATTCCATGCTTGGAAAGTACACAAGGGTTACTGTATGGGTCCTCCAGGATCAAGGAACGGGGAGTACAGGGATAGTGACAAATTTCTCTATAACGGATGCCCCCTAAAGTATGAGGTACGAACATGAGTGAGGGTGTAATATTCCTAATTAGCCATGAGCTAGTTGGAATATTAATTTTTGTTTTTATTTATTGTTTAATGAATAAGAGGATAATGGAGATCCATAAATCTCCTTAAAATGAATAAAATCAATGCCAATGTGAAAAGGACATATATTGGCAGCTTAATTGAGCACCTTTAGGTGTAAAAGGGGGCTGGAACACCTTAACTGGGTCAACTTTGACCAAACAACAATGTTGTCATGGAGTAGTGGCATTCAATGAAAGACAACACAGTTTTAGATGGAGACTCTTTGCATGGAAGTAGTGCCATTATTGGATGTGGCTTAGGGTTTGGAAGCTCACAACTTATATATGGAAGAGGATGGAAACCATATTTCATTATGTTGATGTTTATATTTCTGAATATATGGTCTGTTTAGACATATAGCTTTCTTTGGTTGTTTAGCTGAGATTGCAAGTGTTGTTTAGTAGTGGGTGTTCCTGATCGGGAATCCCACCTCTTTCTTTGAGAGGCCTCTTGGAATAGTTTTGTACTACATTCCACTATCAGGAATTTGGCCAAGACTTCAGTCTTAATGTACAACGTAATTCCTATTGAGGATTTGTGTTTGTGTTGCAGGGCAGAAGTTGTGGAGGTTGATTTGGGAGATTTCTGAGCTAGATCTCATTGGAGGGAGGTTCCTTTCTCTTGGGAGGCTAGTAAATAAGGCCCTAGAGCTTATTTGACACATTTGGCATCATGACATAGCATATTTATCCCCTATAGTCCAGTTCTAGTCCATGCCTGTGTTATTTAAGTGAGCTGTTGCAGTGGGCAACCCAAAAAGGGCCGAAAACCCAAATTTAAAATCTAGCCAAACCATTTCTGGGTTTTTCTGGGATTTTTAAGTAGAATATGTGGTTAAATTGATAGATTATTTTGAGCACTCTAACAGCCTTCCACACATGGTTCTTCTCCTCAGTAGCAATAGTTTCCAGCAGCAGCAGTAGTAGCAACACAACATTTCCAGTGCTTGGTTTCTTTAGCGTATTTCAGCGATCTTGTGGCTTGATTGCATTCCTTTTGGAGCACTGTGTACATTCATATTTTCTATTTTTTATATTGATATGACTCACCTGTTTCTGATCATAGTTATAATGTCTTGATGTAAATTTCAGTTGCAGCATATTTCTAGCATTTTCCATATCTTAGTGCTATATTCATGTTTTTCTTTATTTGGAATGCTGCATTTGTTCTATATTCCTGTCTTTTCCATTTTGGAATATTAAAGAGGGGTGAAATGCTCTACAAGGAGTACATGCAAGGAACCAGACACTGCCGTCGGGAGACCTACAAATCGAGCATAGATACATAAATAGAATATCTGATGAAAATACATGAATCCATGGTATAGGCGCAACTATCCATCAAGAAGAGGATCATGTGCATGGATCCTTGGCATGGGTGCAACCATCCGAATAAAGGGATCATATGAAATAGATCAACGACATGGGCATAGCCATACGCCTAAATAATCACGTAAATAATCATGAAAAAATCATATCACCTCGCAACTTGGAATCTAGAGAATACAATCCAAGGTCTCATGCTCCATCACAATCTGATCAAGTACAATTTCAAGCATGCGAATAAATGAGCTGAATTCAAACATGTAGGAAAATCGCCTGATTACCAATGAATGATGTAAACTGTTAACAGGCACGAGAGAAACCACCAATGATGACAATGGTTCTGAAGGTACTACTAGTACAATACAAAAAATTTGAAGAGCGAGCTGAAGTCGAACACTCATGAAATCACCCAATCGAAGGTCAATGATGTGAACCTATCACCGAATGCGAAGAACTTGCCATTGATGCATGCAAGCTCTAAGGTACCAGATAGGAGTCTCTAGATCGACTTCCTGGATAATGAGCTGAAGTAAACAGGAAGTGATATGTCAAAGGAGGGTCATAATGAATCCTAGATCATTAACACAAAACATAGAATTTGATATGAGTGTTAATCAAGACTGAAACAAAGGATCAAGGAATGTACATACTGCAGAAGGATTTTCTCTTGAACATATCAGCGACACGACTCTAGAATTTGGTAGCATTTGACTCAAACAGGATCAGAGGTCATGTTGACAAGATTGGTAATCGAATGAGAGGCAAACGGATTTCCCAAACCCACATAGGCAAAGTGACAGAGTGAAGATATCGCAATCCGACACAACTACAGATAAGTGTCAATTTCAAGAGTGATAGACTGCCGACACAACTGACAAATAACTTCCATTTTCCCCCACCATTTCTTATGAGTACCTCTTTATTTTTACACAATCTTGAATATGATATCATATTCTTGTAGTATAAGTTTTTCCTTCGGACGAATCCATCCTAGTACATTTTACGAGCCCTAGGAAGGAGGATCTCGGTAACTTCATGGTGAAGATTTCCAATGTCATTTAGTTTTAACGAGTCTAAAAAAGGGAGAACTAGACATCTTTTCATGTTTAGAGAGTTTGAAAAGAAGCAGAAAAGAAAAATCTAGAAAGTCCCTTTTTGTAAATAGTCCCTCATACCCGAAAAGGTAGAAAACAAAATATGAGAGAACCTCTTAGTCACTATTGGCTAAGGTATTCCTTTTTCGTAAATAGTTTATCCCAATCCGAAAAAGGGGTAAACGTATACTGGGTAAATGATGTTTCACAACCTTTAACGAGTTAAAAATGACAAGAGCTCGACAATATTTTCAATTTTTGAGAGCCAGAAAAGAGCTGAACGATGACTTATCCTTGAGGAATGAGTGGTATTAAGGGTAGCAATTGGTTCTAGTGATGGTGGAACTACTCATAACAAGTAAAGGTCAAGAGGCTGGCTAACAAGACCACTCATTACAACTGTTTCCCAGGAATGGGTAAAATAATCAAGTGAGGGCATATGATCGACCACGCAGATGGTAACGATGGAATGAGAAAACCAAGGCTCATCTAGTAAAACGGGCTGATAAAATGGCAATCACAAGAGGTAAAATAAGAATGGTTTCATTTTTACACAAGCTTGAAATCAGGAAAATCTGCTTGAAGTTGGTTTCATTTTTACACAAGCTTGAAACAAAGATAAACTATGCTTGAAATAAGTTTGCATGCCCCCAATATGATCACTCAATTTGAGGTACATGCCCCCCAACTTCATTACATTCACCGGAGTAGACTGCTAGTTACTAATAGGTGGATGGTGTTACACTATTTTTTGGTCATCTAATCCATTGTTATTAGATGGACCCAAGTACACCAAGTAAGACCAATTTTACCCCAAGTAAAATCGCATTCACTATGAAAAATAACTTAGTAAACCACCGTTATTAAGTTGTTTATGGTCTAAACAGGAAACCCCATGGGGAAACATTAAATAAATCCATATTTGTTTGATTTTCCTCAAGGAATAATTAGTTAAACAACAGTTTAATTAATATTCCTGGTTATATTTAGCCCAAAACAAGGAAATTAATTAGATAAATAATTATTTATCTTATTATTTTCTAAGAATAATTATTTAAACATTACTTAAATAATATTCTTTGTTAAATATGACTAAATCTCCCTTAAAAAATTAAATAAATCATTATTTATTTGGTTATTACTCAACCATATCCTTAAAATGATAAATAAATCATTTATTTATTTATTATTACTTAATCACATCCTTAAAATGATAAATAAATCATTTATTTATTTATTATTTACAGATAAGGGGATTTAACTCAAGTCAAATTCCTTTTCCCTCCAACAAATATAATAAAATATTCCATAAAAGTTGGATCTTGATTTAGTTAATAATATTTTAACTATGCACCAATATCTAGAATAACTCAAGATTTTGTTATAAATAGAAGGGTTTACCATTCATTTGGCACCTTTTGTTGCCTAAGGATCACTCTGGATCTCAACTTTTGGTCTGGCTATTGATCCATAATCATAGCCATGTTTTTCCATTTTTGTCTGGGTTTTCTACACCATCAAGAGAGAGGAATTCTAAATCTGAAGTGATGAGGACTTACAAGAACCCATCCCATTGAGGAGAACAGGGAACACCCTCTTGTGTTTTCCTCCCAGGTGCCATCAATACAAAATTTATTTGATATATTCTTGTATTTTCTATTGGATGCATGGAGTAAATCTTATCTTTTCTACTGTTTAATGTCTTCTAATGCATAGATCTAGATTTTTGTAGCAATTATCTTGATCACCTAACTGTAGATATGAATATATTAACAATCATTTCTGCTGTTAGGGCTATTTGTTATGAACAGCTAAAGTGGTCCTTTTTCATACACTTGGAATTAAGATTCATACTAACAACTAGCGACTCCACACGGGTTTACAATTACGACCGCTGTCGTTTTTATGATCCTTGCATATCCAATTGCTTCAAACCCTAGGATTTCTCTTCAGCCCCTTGCTTTTTCTTTTATTGATGTTTTTTTTAACCCATAAAAACCTAAAACGATAAAAATTCCGACTTTCGTGTGTTTTCTGACCTATTGCGCAGGTGACAGACATCATCCGCAGCTGAGACGACAATTTTTTCTAAAATTTTCCTCCAAGAGTGCCGAAAGTGCAGGTCACACTTTTCAGCCCAAAACCTGCGACCTGGACCTCCAAGGCGTACTTTACTACCCAAAAAGTGTGACCTCTGCTGAAAACAGGTCAGAAACTGCGACCTGGACTTTTTGTAGGGATTTTTTTGAAAGTTTTTTGGGTTTATCTGAGCCTCTGTTCAGGGTTGTATGACCGCCGTATCTGCCCGTTTTGGACCTGTACTTGTTTTTTTTTACTCAACTAAGTGGGAACCTAGCCCCCTAGGGCTTCAGTGCCCTCCACATTTTGTGGAAGAGTTTTTGCTGTTGCAGGTTGTTTGAAATTTCAGAGTCTTCAGCCATTTTTTCAGATCTGATACCTCACCTTCAGATCCGCTTCAGATCGGCTTGTTATCCATCCAAATCACCTCATCTAGCTTTGTTTGGGTTTTCCTCTAGGGTTCACTATGTTTCCCTTCAGGAGATGTCCTTTTTCCACTGTTTTTACAACAATTTTTCCTCTGATTTGTTGCTGTTTTCTGCACCACTTTCCAGCAGATTTTGTCTTTTAGATCCCTGTCCCTCTTGACCTTAGATCTATTAGTTTTTGTTTTAGTGTGTTTTTATTATTTTTTAACTCACCTATAGACTAGTTTTTGAGAGGCCCACCTCCTTGGGTTTAGATTATTGCATTATTAGCTGTTTATCTTCTATTTTTGCAGGCCTATATAATGTTATTTATAGGTTTATTTACAGCCATACAACAAAATTTTTATTTTTCTCTGCAAACGTTTGGGTTTAAAAATTAAAACTTACACACTTTTACACACACACCCTAAGCGAAAAAGGGCTTGGTTAGCACCGCCAAGAAAAGACTTTAAAACATTGAAATCAATTGATTCTGCACCTTTCTGCCATTGTTTTGACATTGTAATCAGTTGATCTTGCACCTCCCTGCCCTTGTCGGTCTCTTTTTCCTTTGTGTCATGTTTGTGCCATCACAATTGTGCCACCAAGGCATTTATCCTGGAGAATTCTTGGCCTTCATCCTCAGTTTCCGGTAGGAAGACTTACTCCTCCTCATATGATTCAAGTTAGTCCTCCATCAAGTCTGCACACCGACTCTTCTTCTAGTCCTTCGGGTTCTCCTTCTCATTTCGCCTTCAGTTCTCCCCTTGAAACCTTCACCATGTCAGGTGCAGGACCTTATGCTGGTGGCAACCCCAGCCCTCAAGCTGGGAATACCACTAGTGGGACCGCTACAGACGCTACCCCGGCTCCACCCTTGCTCCCCTTCATGGCAGGCCTCAGCCTCCCTGACTTGGACCAGTTGATAAACGACCCTATACAACATGATGCTAGTTGGCCTGCTATGCCAACAAAGCTCCCTTTCGACATCCCAAAGTTTGAAGGCCTTGCTGGAGAATATCCTTCAAATCATGTTCGATCTTTCCACATGTGGTGTTCATCTAACTCCATTACCGATGACTCTATCCGTCTTCGGTTGTTCCAACGAACGCTTATAGGTGAAGCTTCTAAGTGGTATGTTGATTAGGCCACTTCCTCTCATACCACCTTTGCGACTCTTGCCCATGCTTTTTTATCTTACTTCTAGCTTCCCCTTTGTTATGACACTGGTATCGAACTTTTGACTTCTTTCCGTCAATCATCTGCAACCTGCCTATCCAATCATGTTCGGGAATGGCGGAGAAGAAAGAGCCTATGTCAATCCCCTACCTTCGAAGACCGTGTCCACATGGACTGGTTCCTTAGATCTCTCTTGCCTCCTATTGGGAAAGATGTTGCATCGCATTTTCCTCAAACCAAAGAAGATTCCCTCCAAATGGTGTTAAAATGTGACCTGATCTACGCTCAAACGGGTTATGTTTATATCATTCTACCTGATCTCCCCAGACCCGGTGGTGCCAATGCACCGGGGGCACCTCATGCCATCGACGATATCATTGGAGCTCTCTCTCATCCATACGCTCAACCTCCCATGGGTTATGGTTTTCCTGGGGGGGGGCAACACCTCCCGCACTTTTCCCCCTCCTGGTAGCACATATCCAGGATACTGCACGCCTCCTATTTTGGCCCAACCTTTTGTTTACCACACTGTTACCCAACCCCCTTATCTGTATCCATAGCTTGGTGCTCCAGCTCCTCCAGCATTGACACCTCCGCCTCCCTCGCCTGCTCAACCCTCACAACAGCAATCACCGCCCCCTCAGGCACAAGTGGATGCACAACAGGGATTTGTGGCTACCCAACCATCTAAAGGTCAGGTGGCCACTCAACCTCTTCCATCTGGTTCCCCTGATTACCAGATTCTATGATGTCCTCTGATCAGCCTTCTGAACCTTCTTCTCTTGGTCCTTCACCTTCAGCTGGTACTCATGACCTCCCTTACCCTCCAGTGTACCATCTAGTGTGCTTTGAGTGATGTCACCGGCCACGCTACCCATACTTGTCCGTAGTTGCCTCACCTTAAGTCCATGGTCAATGAGACGTTTCCAGAGTTTGATATCCCAAAGGTATATGTCACTATACCGGATTCAATCCCGAAAGTCAAGTCTTTGTGCACAAATCACCCTTGTGCTTTGTGTGATTTCCATGGCCACTATACTCACCTCTGTCCCCGCCTTGAAGAGTACCGCTCCTCTTTGGAAGTGGTTCGCCAGTTCGAGGCCAAGCGCAATGAGTCCACCACTCCCTTATTTGCGCGTTTTGATTTGGAAAAACAGAGGACATGAATGCTCCCATTGACATTCCTCCTCCTGATGTCGAGATGACAGAGCCTTCGCCCACCATTTTCTACTTGTCATCATTCATGAGACCCTCAGTAGAAGTCCCCTTGGAGACTTTCCCTGATGTTTCGCTTGACCTCCCATCAATGATCACCTTGGGCTCAACACTGGTAGATCCTTTATCTGATTATTCATCTGTCACCACTTATGACGATGCGCATGTGAACCTCTCTTCTCAAGATGATGAGTCAGGTAGCTTCGCCACGTCAAATGGTATTTCTTTCACCAATCACTCCATCCTCTATTACGATGATGAAATTGTGGAAGCAGTCACCACCCCTAACTTTATCTATCCCCCCTTACATCGAACTCATGCATTCGAAACACATGCACCTTGTGGCCATTACATTGACACCCAATATTTGGGTAAGGGGGCACCCATATTTGAGAGACCAGGAGAAGAAATTCTCCACAACTCTCCTAGTGAATCTAGTCGTGTCGACTCTAGTCCCATTATTCTTCCACATTTAGAAGAATCTCTAGAGTCCCATATCACTTTAGATCACTCTAGGGATGATACCCCTCATCATTCCTTCATATTACATCAGAAACCCAATCTCATAGACATTGTGGTTGACCAACCTATGGGTTTTCTGGGAGAACATCAGTTCATTATCTCAGAATCCTCTCTTTGGGATAGTAACACCATGAATGCCAATCTGGAAACTTAAAGTCCATTTGATTCATATATGAAGTATCAAAAGAGATTGGTAATCGTCTATTTCCTTTCTCAAACTGCATAACCATACCGAAAAAAAATGGCGCACCACATCATTAAAATGTGTTTAGATTTCCATTTTTCTAAATACATCTTGGCATGTTGATCCGGATTTATGCAGGAACGCAACAGAATAAACATATAAACATAAATACAGAGATGCAGCGGAAATAACACTTCATTTCATTAATATCAAAGAACTAAAATTTGCTTAAGGTATTTAATGGAAATAAACTAGCTAGTATGCTCGGTAGCGGTCTCGAGGAGATGTGGTGCTGCTGTGCCTCTAACTAAGCAATGAGGCTCGGAGGGCCTATTTATCATTTAGAAACAATGGGAAATCCCAAACATCCAAAACCCTAACCCTAGGAGATGAAGCGCCAAAACTATGGGCCCCGTTTGGGTAAATTGGTGTTTCAACTTCCCAGGGGCGTAACTTTGGCATACGATCTCCGCTTGACGCGTACCATACCTCGTTAGAAAGATCTATCCGAGGACTACAAATTTGGAACGGGAAACATCAGTCCATGGGCCCATGTTGCCCTCCGTTTTCCCAAAAAACGTCGTTTAGGGCCTCAAAACGGCTCCGGAAGTTTAGGACCCGAAAAACTGCTAAAAATAGTAAACTGTGCCGAAACTGAAAAACTGAAATAGACAATGGTGGAGCCCCAAGTGGAATAGGCGCGTGACCACCAATATCCACCTGGATCATTCCTCCCCCCTTAGGAAGAAATGGTCCCCATTGCGTTAAGTTCCTCCATGAGATGAGGAAATTTCTGCTGAACTTGGTCCCTGGTGAACCACTTTCCTTGGTGCAGGAGTTGGCCAGCTTTGACAACTCGATATAGTTGGATCTTCTGCTGGCGAGTGTTCTTGATTTGCATGTCCATGATGCAATCTATGGTGGCTTGTTCCATGCAGTCTGGATTTAACTCAGTTGGTGTGAGTTGTTCTGCAATGTCCGAGGTGTCCAGTAGAGGTGGGAAGTAAGGACGAAGGCGATCCACATTGAAGACTGGGTAGAGACCAAGGAATGGTGGAATACTGAGCTCGAATGCATTGTTCCCTACGGCCTTGGTGATGGTGTACGGCCCGTATCGGAGCGGGCGAAGCTTGCGGTGGGGTCCAGTGAGGCGCTCCTTCTGCAAATGTAGCCATACTTTGTCGCCCACCTGGAAGTTGTGTGGCACCCGGTGTTGATCATGGCATTGCTTGTACTTGGCATTGGCTCTGTCCAATATATCATGAGCCTGTTGGCAGATGTGTTGAATGCGCTCGATGAAGCTACTTGCTTTGTCAACTTCAGACTGGACATGAGCTGAATTGGCCTGAGCAGCTGCAAATGGCATGGCTACGTCGATGGGACATAGTGGCTGGAATCCCAAGCCCACCTGAAAGGGGCTATGGCCGATTGAACTGTGGAGAGCCCGATTATAACTATGTTGTACATAGGGGAGGCTCTCGTCCCATGTGCGTGGATGCTTTGAATTGTACATGCGCAGAATGTGTACAATCATTCTGTTGACGACCTCTGTCTGGCCATTTGTTTGGGGATGGAAAGCTGTGGACTTGGTGAGCTTGGTATCCAACATCGACCAGAGGCTGGACAAAAATGTGCTGAGGAACCTGCTATCCCGATCTGATATGATAGACTGTGGGATCCCAAAGTGCACCCACACTCGTTCAAAGAAGAGTTTAGCAGTGGCTTCTACTGTGATATTCTTCTTGCAGGGCGCCATAATGGCCATCTTCGAGAATCTGTCGACGACCACAAAAACACAGTCATTTCCCTGCTTAGTAGAAGGCAGGCCCGACATGTAATCCATGGAGATGGATTCCCAAGGTCGACTAGGGGTAGGTAGAGGAGTATATAAGCCTTGCTTCTTGATGGTCGGTTTGGCAATGGCACAAGCAGTGCAGGATCTGATGTGCTTCTCGACATCCTTTCGAAGGTTCGGCCAATAGAAATACTTCTGCAGGATTGCTACTGTTTTCTCGACCCCGAAATGCCCAGCGACTCGACTGTAGTGTGCTTCCCATATCATCTTGGCACGCTCGCTTGAAGGAACAAAAAGGTGTCCCATGTGACATAAAAGTGCATCTTGGAGGTGAAAATTTGGAACTTGCGTACCCCCCAAGAGTGCCTTGTAAGTTTGGCCGAATTCTGGGTCACTCTCATAGAGAAGCGGCCAATCAGAAGTCTCGTGCCCACAACAGTTGAGCACAGTGGTGAGCGCCACGATCGGTGGTCGGCTGAGGCAGTCTGCAACATGATTGGTGCTACCCTTCTTATACTTGATGTTCAAATGAAACTGTTGCAGATATGTAGACCACTTCTGATGGCGATCATTCTGCAACTTCCCTTGTGTCTGTATGAACTGCAGGGGCCTGTGGTTTGTGTGGATGATTGTTTCCTTCCCCAAAATGTAATGCTTCCATTATCGACAAGCTTGCACAATGGAGTACATTTCTTTGTCATATGTGGGGTACTTGCGAACTGTGTCAGACAATGTCTCACTGTGAAATGCCACTGGATGTCCCTGTTGAGTAAGAGCTGCCCCAATAGCATAGTCAGAGGCATCTGTCTCGATCTCAAATGGCTGTTGCAAGTCTGGTAAAGTGAGCACTGGGGCAGAACAGAGGCGATTTTTCAATTCTGTGAATGCCTTCTGTTGAGGTTCCGACCAAAAATTTTTTTCTCTCGCTCCTCCCTTGGTGACTTGACTCAAGGGCCAAGTGATATGAGAGAATCCCAACACGAACCTCCGATAGAAATTAGCAAGACCCAGAAAGCTGCGAAGCTCTGTTATAGTGGTTGGGGATGGCCAATCCCGAATGACTTGGATCTTGGCTGGATCCACATGCACCCCCCATTCATCAATAATGTATCCTAGATATTGAACCTGGGTCATGCCAAAAGTTCACTTCTCCAAATTGGCACACAACTTGTGTTGCCGAAGTGTTTGGAGGAGTTGTCGGATGTGGTGAATGTGCTCTTGCCAAGTCTGGCTGAAGATTAGAATATCATCCAAGTACACCACTACAAATGAGTTGGTGAATGGCCGCAAGATGTCATCCATCATCCTCATGAAGGTGGCGGGAGCATTCGTCAACCCGAAAGGCATGACCAGCCATTCAAAAAGGCCTTCCTTGGCTTTGAAGGCAGTCTTCCACACATCGGAAGGTTCAATTGGTACCTGGTGATACCCAGACTTCAGGTTGATCTTGCTGAAATATTTTTCACCTTTGAGTTGGTCCAGAAGGTCATCAATCCGTGGGATTGGGTACCTATTCCAGACAGTGATCTTGTTCAGCGCCCGATAGTCAATACAGAGTCTCCACGTCCCATCCTTCTTCTGTACCAACACGATCGGGCTCCCACAAGGCGATGAACTTGGTCTGATGTGACCTTTCTGCAACAGCTCCTGAATCTGTCTCTTGATTTCATCATTCTCCAGAACAGAGCGCTGATAGATCGGTCCATTAGGTAGCGGCGCACCGGGGGTCAGATCAATCGGGTGCTTGACCTGACAGTGCAGAGGAACCCCTGTGGGTGAGGTGAATATGTCCCCGTACTCCTCCACAACCTTATCCATTTGTTGTTGTTGTCCAGAGGAGCCCTGTCTAGAGGTCGTGGCCACAGTATTCTTCTTGCCCTGGGGCTGGATCATCAGGAAAACGAATTTCCTGGTTTGGGAAATGAGCTTACTGCATTGTTTTTCAGTAACCAAAGAGATAGCGGAAGGAGGTGGTACCTCTGGTATCCTGTACAACTTATTTCCCAAAGTAACAATAACAGCACGAGGCCGAGACTCATACACAGCATGACGCTTCCACAAGTATGGTTGTCCTAATAATACATCAGAAACATCAATAGGAGCAACGTCACATAATACCTCATCCGTGAAGGGCTTGATGCTATAGGGAAGGCGGCACTGTTGGCTAACGCGGAGATCTCGTCCTTGGTGAAGCCACCCGATGGTGTATGGATGTGGGTGAGTTGTGGTCGGCAAGCCCAACCGCTTCACGGCGTCTGCTGAAATGAGGTTCTTTTGGCTCCCATTGTCGACAATGAACTGTACCGGGGAGCCCTTTACCCACATCTGGGAGTGGAAGAGACGTTCCTCCTCCTCTGGATCTTTCGGTTCCTCCTTTTGGATCTTTGCAGTGGCAACAGTGGCGTTGGGCTCCGCATCAATAATCTGTTTCCCTTTTTCATTCGCCTTTTCAGGTTCTGATTCAGAGTCGAGCATGCATCTGACTCAGAAGCCCTCATCTCGGCCACTAGCGACTGCTTGGCCCGACACTCACTTGTGTTGTGAGTGGAGCTCTTATGGAACTCACACCACTTTCCGTGTCCTTCTTTGGCTTTGCGGTGCTGTTCTTTTCTTGTGGCTTCGATGAGTTGTCTTTAGCCGCCATGCCTTGGCTCGGTCCTTTGTTCTGCAGTTTGGAAGCACCTTTCCCTTGCTTTTGATTCGCAGATCCAAAGTCTCGCTTCTTCTGCTTGAATTTCTGCTCAATCTTGGCAGCATACCGGTATGCCGTACCAAGCGAGGAGATGTCGAGGAACTCCATTTCCTCCTGAATGTATTTGTGCAGACAGCTGCGATACTTTAGCACCAGATGTTTCTCTGAATCTTTGATACCCAACTTTGTGCGCAGGGTATGGAACAGATTCGTCAGCTCATGCACATCTTGATCCCTTTGTTGTCGCAGCGTGGTCCATTGTATGTTCTTGTCCTCATAGCTCCCCACGGGATAGTACTGTTCCTTGACGGCGTCTCGGAAAGAATTCCAAGTTGGTACGGCCGAGAACAGAGAGGGTTCTGTCTGGTCCTTGTTCTCACGGTAGGTTTCCCACCAGTCCTTAACATGGGGGGTAGCTTTGAGGAGTGCAAAAATAATCTTCTCCCGGTCTGAAAAGTCATGAACCGAGAAATATCCTTCTAATAGATTCAACCATCTATCTACGGCATCTACGTCTATTTGACCCTCAAATATGGGAATGTCAAAATTTACTTGTACCTTAAAGGAAGTCGCAACTCCAGAGTGGCTACTGGATGCAGATGCGCCGCCGGTGGGCAGCCGTTGAAGGATCTGAGCAAAGCTATCCATCATCGCGTTCCTTTGTTTTTCGAGGGCCTCCTCGGGCAATATTTTGATAGGATCTCCTGCTCCCTCATCTTTCTTTTCGTCCCCCATGGGCGTCCGTCGAGGTTTGCGAGGCTGATCTTGCAAAGGTTCCACCAGATCAAGCCCTAGCTCCTTATACCCCGACCTCGTTGGGGACATGCAGAGAAGGATCGAGAAAAAGCAGACCCCTCTGATACCACTGATCCGGATTTATGCAGGAACGCAACAGAATAAACACATAACCATAAATACAGAGATGCAGCGGAAATAACACTTCATTTCATTAATATCAAAGAACTGAAATTTGCTTACAGAGAGAATGGAAATAAAACTAGCTAGGGCGCTGGTAGCTATCTCTGAGAAGAGATGTGGCGGCTACAGGCCTCTGAACTGTGTTACAATGAGGCTCGAGGGCCTATTTATCATTTAGAAACAATGGAAAATCCTAAACAGCCAAAACCCTAACCCTAGGAGATGAAGCGCCAAAACTATGGGCCCCGTTTGGGTAAATTGGTGTTTCAACTTCCCAGGGGCGTAACTTTGGCATACGATCTCCATTTGACGCGTACCATACCTCGTTATAAATATCTATCCGAGGACTACAAATTTGGAACGAGCAACATCGGTACATGGACCCATGTTGCTCTCCGTTTTCCCAAAAAACGTCGTTTAGGGCATAATGACTCCCAGGAAGATTAGGACCGAAAAAGCGCAAAAATAGTAAGCGTAGAAGCGAAAAAAATGAAATAGCGATGGTGGAGCCCCAGGGAATGGTGGGTGACCACCAATATCCCCTGGATCATTCCTCCCCCTTAGGAAGCAATGGTCCCCATTGCGTTAAGTTCCTCCATGAGATGAGGAAATTTCTGCTGAACTTAGTCCCTGGTGAACTACTTTCCTTGGTGCGGGGAGTTGGCCAGCTTTGACAACTCGATACAGTTGGATCTTCTGTTGGCGAGTGTTCTTGATTTGCATGTCCATGATACAATCTGTGGTGGCCTGTTCCCTATAGTCTGGGTTTAACTCGGTTGGTGTGAGTTGTTCTGCAATGTCAGAGGTATCCAGTAGAGGTGGGAAGTAGGGACGAAGGCGGTCCACATTGAATATTGGGTGTAGACCAAGGAATGGTGGAATATTGAGCTCGAAAGCATTGTTCCCTATAGCGTGGGTGATGGTGTACGGCCCATATCGGAGCGGGCGAAGCTTGCGATGGGGTCCAGTGAGGCGCTCCTTCTGCAAATGTAGCCATACTTTGTCGCCCACCTGGAAGTTGTGTGGCACCCGATGTTGATCATGGCGTTTCTTGTACTTGGCATTGGCTCTATCCAATATATCATGAACCTGTTGGTGGATGTGTTGAATGCACTCGATGAAGCTACTTGCTTTGTCAACTTCAGACTGCACATGAGCTGAATTGGTCTGAGCAGCTGCAAATGGCATGGCTACGTCGATGGGACATAGTGGCTGGAATCCCAAGCCCACCTGAAAGGGGCTATGGCCGATTGAACTGTGGAGAGAACGATTATAACTATGTTGTACATAGGGGAGGCTCTCGTCCCATGTGAGTGGATGCTTTGAATTGTACATGCGCATAATGTGTACAATCATTTTGTTGACGACCTCTGTACGGCCATCTTGTTTGGGGATGGAAAGCTATGGACTTGGTGAGCTTGGTATCAACATCGACCGAGCTGGACCAAAATGTCAGCGAGGAACACCTTATCCAGGTCTGATAGCGATGAGCCCGCGGGATCCCAAAGTGCACACACTCGTTCGAAGAGTTTAGCGGTGGCTACTCATACTGCGTGATATTCTTCTTTGACTTCTTGGAACCACCATAATGGCCATCTTCGAGAGAATGCATCGACGACCTACCAAGAACACGGTCGTTTTCCTACCTTGGTAGAGCGAGGGCTCGACATGTAATCATGGAGATGGATTCCCAAGGTCGACTAGGGGTAGGTAGAGGAGTATATAGGCCTTGCTTCTTGATGGTCGGTTTGGCAATGGCACAAGCAATGCAGGATCTGATGTGCTTCTCAACATCCTTTCGAAGGTTCGACCAGTAGAAATACTTCTGCAGGATTGCTACTGTTTTCTCGACCCCGAAATTCCCAGCGACTCGACTGTAGTGTGCTTCCCATATCATCTTGGCACGCTCGCTTGAAGGAACACAAGGTGTCCCATGTGACA